>BSBK01008965.1:0-40000 GCA_027943335.1 Chamaecyparis obtusa
CACACACACACACACACACACATATATATACATATATATATGTATATCTATATATATATATATATATATATATATATATAATATAAACACAGATATATACATACACAGATATAGATATATATAGATATATATCTATACATACATACACAGATATATACATACATATATATAGATATATATAGATATATATATATGTGTGTGTACACACAGATATATATATATATATATATATATATATATATATATATATATATATAAACACGGATATATACATGCACATATATAGATATATATAGATATATATCTATACATACATACACAGATATATACATACATAGATATATATATGTGGTGTACACACAGATATATATATATATATATATATATATATTATATATATATATATATATATATATATATATATATATATATATATATATATATATATATATATATATATATATATATATATATATATATATATATATATATAATCAATTCTATTTATCGCAAATAAAAGAAAATTAAGTAGCCCTTATACATTTGATTGGTGCAATGTTTACACCTATAGTAAAATAGGAAAAATCAAGGCGAATAATGGGGAGCACATGATGACCTATGTATGAAAAGATCATTAAATGAATAAAAAATATTACATTTGAATGAATCTATAGGTATATAGGCAAAGGGGTCCTAAATTTGGCATTTCCTCCAAATGATTGTAATTTTTCATATTTTTGTGATAGCTTCCCTCAACATCTTTTAAGGAATGAGAAAAAAAAAACACCAAATAATAATAAAATTTATTTAAGAACATTGATCATTTACATGTGAATTTGTATAATATCTAATGTATTAGTTGTAGACTTTCAAATTTATGTAAAAGCATGCTAGAACAATTTTAAATTCCAATTTCACAATTACAGATCATTTATTTTCCCATAATTTCTATCTTAAAATTCATACTTTTGTTAGGAACCTCTGTGTTCCTTTTGTTTATTCTATTAGTGTAGTGTTGTTGGATGCATATGCTTTGTAAGTCGTCCTGTTAGTTTATTTTATTATCCCACATGCATAGGTAGTATTACTTTTCTAGATCGTACTTAGTATATAAGTGGGTGTTGAGTCCTTTGTTGGCACCGAAGAGTTTATTGTATTGAGCTTGCTCAAAGGAGGTTACCCCCTCAAAGTGGCCCGTGATCAATAGACTCACTCTCAGTTCTACTTTGCTCTATATTTCTGTTATTTCATGCATGTTCATTATAGCGTTGCTAGAGGTTCCTCTCATCTGTTATCAGAGCACTTTCTTGGGCTCGCTGGTGGAAATTTTTTTTTTCCGTCGGGCTTTCAGGTTCCTCTCAAATCTCATCTGTGTTACAATTGGGTTATTTCAAATTACAAAATTTTTTGTTCTTGCGATAGTTCAATTCCGTTGTTAGTATCTGAGTTAATAAAAAAAATAGAGTAAATTTTTTTTCGTATTTTCACCATAGCTTCCTTGCTTCTTTCTGATTTCCTCTCAAAGTTTCTCAGCACCTCCGTCATACCCTTTCGCATACTTCCTTCCTTGAGGACCCTAACCCCAATTCCCCATATTTAAGCCTTAAATCCCTTATTTCTCAAATTTTAGGGTTTGCCCTAACTTTTCCATTTCTCAGCCAATCACCACCAAATCAAATCCACAAGGTTCATTTCCTCATTCTGCTCCTTTGTCCCTCTTAGACCGCTCTTCCCATTCTGCCTCCCCACCCCTGAAACCATCATTTTTCTTTTTTCCTTTTCATCAGAAAACACATATCCACTCTTCAAAACCTCATTACCCATCTGCGTTTTGCCCAACTCCAAGTTTTCCTTTATTGAAAAAGTTTCTATTTCTCTTTTTCTTCCCATTCTAAAAAAAAAAAACCTTGCTATATGGTTGTCACCCGTACAGGAGCAAAAATCATGGAGGAGGAACTTGCCTCCCTCAAGACCAGACTTCAAGTTCTGGATAAAAAATTTCTCGGCCTCACTCTTCAATAGTCAAGCTTGAACCGAGGCCATTCTACCGACACTAGTTCTAGCCCTTTTCATGGACCGAAGCTTGATTTTCCTCGCTTCGATGGTGCTGATCCAACTGGATGGATTTACTGGGCAGAGCAGTATTTCAGTTTGCATAATACTACAGATTTCAACAAAGTTTCGCTTGCATCTTTTCATTTGGAGCATGACGCTCTTCAATGGTTCCATTGGTACATCAAGGCTAACAATGATCCCACCTGGACAGAATTGTGTACACTTCTTTTGAAGTGTTTTGGCCCTAGTGATTTTGATGACTTCACAGGCGCACTCACTAAACTCTGACAAACAGGCACAGTGAGAGAATACCAAATAGAGTTTAAAAATTAGCTAATCACACAGAGGGATTGTCTGATGAATTCTTTCATAGTTGTTTTATCAGTGGTTGAAGGATGCACTCCGATCTGAAGTCAAAATGTTTCGGCCCACTACTATGATGGAAGCCCTTGGGTTGGCTAAATTAGCGGAGGACAAGATCAATGCTTTACAATGATCCAAATCTAATTTTGTTCCATTCTGAAATGCAGGCTCTCAATATCCTCCGGTCACACCAACTCCCAAAACTACTCCTATCAAGCACTTGTCTGAAACAGAGATGCGAGCCCATCGGGAAAAAGGGCTTTGCTATAATTGTGATGAGAAATGGTCCCGAGACCATAGATGTGTGCAGCAAAAGCTCTATCTCTTGGATGTGGATTCCCCACCCGAACAAGAAGAGTATGAAGATGCTCAAGAAACAGTAGATGAAGAGGTTGAACCAGAAGCCCAACTAGATATCTGTCCATGCTTTGGCCGGAGTCACTACCCCACAAACCATGCGGGTTCAGGGTTACTTCAAGAAGGTCCCTCTTACTATCCTCATTGATTCTGGTAGCACTCACAACTTCATTGACCCCAGCATAGCCAAACGGGCTGATTGTTTTGTTCATCCCTACTCTAACTTTGAAGTCATGATTGCTAATGGGGGCACTTTACCTTGCAAAGGGAAATATCGCAATGTGCGTCTCTCTATTGGAGATTATACCCTACGCTCTGACATGTTTTCCTTGCCCTTAGGGGGTTGTGATGTGGTTTTGGGTGCCCAATGGTTACGCACTCTTGGTCCCATTCTCTGGGATTTTTTCTGAACTTTGGATGAAGTTTTCAGTCAGTGGGCAACAACACACTTTGACAGGCTTGCAGCCCGTGTCTCTCAGTATTATCAGTTCACATCGTATGGAAAAGCTTCTTAAGAAGAATTCACATGGTGTCATCGCTCAGCTCCATTCCATCCAAATGCAGCCATCAGCAGTCTCTAGTACTCCTGCAGATCTACAACAAATTTTGGATAAGTATTCCACTGTATTTGCTGAACCTATGGGCTTGCCACCATCTCACCTAGAGGACCACCGTATTCAGCTCCTTCCTGGTAGCGTCCCACCCAATATCAGGCCCTACCGCTACCCCTTTCATCAAAAGATTGAAAGTGAGATGCTTGTTCATGATTTACTGAAGCAAGGTATTATTCGCGCTAGTACTAGTTCTTTTTCATCTCCAGTTCTACTGGTCTACAAAAAAGATGGGTCTTGGCGACTCTGCATTGATTTTTGAGCCCTTAATAATATCACCATAAAGGATAAGTTTCCCATTCCAGTTGCTGATGAACTTCTTGATGAGCTTCATGGCACTCATTTTTTCTCAAAGTTGGATCTTCGTTCTGGGTATCATCAAATTAGGGTCAATGAGGAGGATATTCCTAAAATAGCCTTCCACACACATGATGGTCACTATGAATTTTTAGTCATGCCCTTTGGCCTCACTAATGCTCCTTCAACATTTCAGGTAGTGATGAATAAAATATTTCGGCCCTACCTCAGAAAATTCATTCTGGTCTTGTTTGATGATATTCTCATCTATAGCAAAACTTGGGCTGAGCATCTCCATCATCTGGAACTTGTCCTGCAACTTCTTTCTAATCATCAACTTTGTGCGAAAATGTCAAAATGTGTGTTTGGCCAGAAGGAAGTGGAGTATCTCGGGCATATTGTTGCACACCATGGGGTTCGGGTGGATCCTACCAAAATAGATGCCATGAAAAATTGGCCGCATCCTCAAACTCTCAAGAGCCTTCGAGGTTTTTTGGGTCTGACTGGCTATTACCGGAAGTTTGTCAAGAATTATGGGAAGATTGCAGTACCATTGATAGCTATGTTAAAAAATGATGCTTTTACCTGGACCCAGGCTGCTGAGAATGCATTTGCACAACTGAAACAAGCTATGTGTAGTACACCTGTTCTTGCTATGCCAGATTTTTCTAAGCCCTTTACTATTGAGAGTGATGCTTGCGGAAATGGACTGGGTGCTGTTCTCCTTCAAGATGACCATCCTATTGCATTCACTAGCAAAGCTCTTTCTGGTAAGAATCTAGCCTTATCTACATATGAAAAAGAAATGATGGTTATTTTGCATGCTGTACAAAAGTGGCGACCATACCTCCTTGGGAGTCATTTTTGCATCAAGACTGATCACCAAAGTTTGAAATACTTCTTGGAACAATGAGTATCCTCCCCTGCACAACATAAATGGGTCAGCAAACTCATGGGGGATGATTATGAGATCACCTACAAGAAGGGTAAGGACAATATTGTGGCTGATGCTCTTTCTCGCACATTTGATGATCAAGCTTCACTTTCAGCTATTTCTATGCCAATCCCAAATTGGTTAGAATCTGTTCAACAGGGCTATGTTAGTGACCCCTCTTTATCTCAGATCATTCACCAATTAGGCAATAATTCTTTTATGGTACCACATTATTCATGGGATGGTGCTTCTCTCCGCTATAAGGGGCATCTAGTGCTTCCTCAAAATCCAGATTTGCAACAGGCTGTCTTTTATGAACTCCATGCTTCTCCTTCGGCAGGACATTCTGGGTTTCTCAAGACTTATGAGCGGGCAAGGCAGAATTTTTTTTGGAAAGGAATGAAACAGATGATTCAACAGATGGTGGCTGAATGTGATACCTGCCAATGCCACAAGGGTGAGACGACCCTCCCTCCTGGTTTATTGGAACCCTTGCCCATCCCTACACATATTTGGACTGATATTTCTATGGATTTCATCGAAAGGCTTCCTAAATCTGGTGGCAAAATAGTGATTTTGGTTGTGGTTGATCGTCTCTCCAAATATAGTCATTTTTGTGCCCTCAGCCACCCCTATACTACCTCCTCAGTTGCACAGATCTTCATGGACCAGATCTTTCATCTACATGGCCTCCCTTCTTCCATTGTCTCTGACCGTGATGCAGCTTTTACCAGTCATTTTTGGACAGCATTATTTCAGCAAGTTGGTACCAAATTGAAGATGAGTTCAGGTTATCACCCACAAATTGATGGTCAGACCGAAATCGTTAACAAATGTTTGGAAACTTATCTTCGCTGCTTCACTTCTGAATAGCAACATTAGTGGGCCAAGTGGCTTCCTCTTGCAGAATGGTGGTACAATACCTCTTACCATACGACATCTAAAATGACTCCCTATGAAGCAGTTTATGGGTAGGTACCCCCAGTACTCCTTCCCTACACTCCTAGCAGTTCACCAGTTCAGGCAGTTGACACAGTTCTCCACACTAGGGATCAGATTCTTCGCACTTTACAGGATAATCTTCACATGGCCCACAATCGCATGAAACAGCAAGCAGATCAACATCATTCTGAGCGCTCTTTTCAAGTTGGGGATATAGTTTTTCTTCGTCTTCAACCATACAAGTAATCCTCCCTGAAGCTTAAAGGGCGTCATAAGTTGGCCCCCAAATTTTAATAAAATTCTGCAGAAGATTGGTTCAATTGCTTACAAACTAGAACTTCCTCCTTCTTCTCGCATTCATCCAGTATTTCATGTTTCTTGTCTCAAGCAAGTTCTTGGCACTAACATCAAAGCACAGACTACTCTACCTGAATTGGATAAGGAAGGATCCATTATTTTGGAGCCTGAGGCAATCCTTGACCAGCGCACTCGTTAGCTTCACTCTCACGCTATCTCTGAGGTATTGATTCAGTGGCACAACCAGAGGATGCTACATGGGAACTCCTTCTTCAGATTCAGCAACAATTTCCACACCTTAAGCTTTGAGGACAAAGCTTTTTTCTGAGGGGGAGGGGATGTTAGGAACCTATGTGTTCCTTTTGTTTATTCTATTAGTGTAGTGTTGTTGGACGCATATGCTTTGTAAGTCATCCCATTAGTTTATTTTATTATCCCACATGCATAGGTAGTATTACTTTTCTAGATCATACTTAGTATATAAGTGGGTGTTGAGTCCTTTGTTGGCACCGAAGAGTTTATTGTATTGAGCTTGCTCAAAGGAGGTTACCCCCTCGAAGTGGCCCGTGATCAATAGACTCACTCTGAGTTCTACTTTGCTCTATATTTCTGTTATTTCATGCATGTTCATTATAGCATTGCTGGAGGTTCCTCTCAACTTTTAGCCTAAATTCCTTAGCCAGAAGATTTTAAAGAATATTCTACCAAGCATCAAGAACTGTATGAACTTTTAAAGATGCACATAATGGCCTCCATGGTTGGAGTCAACTCATTCCTCTCATATTGAGATTATATAATATCAAGAATAATGAGAATTATTCAATAGTCCAAATATAAACACATCTAAAAAAATGAAAAAGGGCAAATTTTAAATAAAATTTTGCCTTCCAATTTTTCGCTAGTATATTGAAATTCCTATATTTTCCTACATGGTTTGTGTTTTATAACTAACTTTAAAAATATCTACATAAAAATATATAACTTACAATAAAGGACACTATAGATTTTCTTTGTTATTTTCTAAATTTTAAGTTTTTGTAATCATTAAATAAGACTACAAAATTTAGAATGGAATAGACTCTTATATGAATGTGATTATTCTAGGTAAAAATAATAATAACCATACAATATTTAATGTATAAATAATGATCTCTATATTGTGTTCATATATTTCTCCTAATTCTAGATATGTACTCACAACAACAACAACAAAAATATTTTGAACTTTATGCAACATAAAACTATATGCATAAAATAATATATGAACATGGTTACATTTAATTTCAAAAAATAACTAATATCCAAAAATTATTTGAATTCTCCTAATTGATTAAAAATCTAGAAATGTAAAGTTAGTGACCACATTGACCAAGATAGAATTTACTAATGGTTTTCATGATGTTTACAGTGGTAGGGTTATTTTCTAGATTTAAAATAATGAAGCCACATAGTGGAAAATACATGTATTTAAATAACAAACAATGAATAACTATAGAATGGCTCTAGCATCTAATCCTAGCAGAATGTCTATATTAGTTAAATAAAATTTGGCTATGTAAGATAATATTAAGATTGGTGTTTTTTATTAGGGAAAAGTATATTTTGAAGGGAACCCAAAACCAGAGTCTAAACAAACAATCAAAGAAATGTTACTAAGAAAAAATAGTAGCTAAAAAGTACCTAAGTAAAGAAAACTAATTTCATAACATCATATTGAGTTCATATTCCAACAAGAGTCCAAATCACAAAATAATACACCTTAGGGTTTTAACATGATCCCTTAACCTTGAAAATAAAACCAAGAATTTTACCAAGGTCTCTTAAGCTAAACATCAAGAAAAAAATTATAAGGTCCTTAAAATGTGTCATCCATTATGTTGGCTAAGTTTTCCATATCTTCGAGATCTAGTAAAAATTTGTTTATTTTTTAAAGGCTGGGTCTTTGTTTTCCTTAATGTTTCCCAAATTCATTGAGCTTATGCCAAAAAACCCTACCCTTGGTCTATTTTCATGTTACCTTTTCCATGGCACTTAAGTCCCTTTTCTAGCACATGGTCTTTTTTTTTTTTTTTCTCTTGTTCACCGAGTCTCATAATGTCTAAGTGTTAAGTAATTTTATCCAATGATCGGGTGACTGAGGAATCTCTTATGGTAATCACTGAATCTCTAAATTCTTAGTAGTTAGTAGCTTTCATTCAGTGACCTGACAAATGTGCTTTTCTCCATGTCTCTAAATATGTGGTAGTGATCCCTTAGCATCTATGACTCAGTGAAAGAAGTTACCTCTTGATCTATTAATTCTAGCAATTAGTGGCCTTGCATCTAGAGACCCAGCAAATAAACTATCTCTAGATCTCCGAGCATAGCAGTTAAGTCTGTAAACATTTAGCGATCTGATGACAAAATTAGAAGAAAATGGCCACTTTTTTTAGTCACATGTTCTCAATATAGTTGACGTCTTAGGATTAAAAGGGCATAAATACCAGTTATGTGCAAATATAACCAATATCAAAAAAATATTAAACCACACAGAAGAGAACACAAGACACAAAGATTTAACGTGGTTCACCCAATCCCAGGACTACATCCACCAACGACGAGTCCAATATTATTACTATCCAGTGATTACAACTTGATTAAAATCTATAATCCCTTATAGCTCAATGCCACCAAAAGAAGCTACTAAAAACATACATTATGAAATCCCTAACCTTAAGCCATATTATACAATATTTTAATGCTTTAGGGTTAGAATGAGTTACAACACATTCGAATCAAAAAATATTTGAAAACCCTGGCGAGGATGGGAGGAAGAGTGTACAGTACTTTCCTGATCAGTCACCATGAGCCAACAATCTCTGACTTGGTGACTGATCAGGATCCACACTAAGAAACCTCCTACTTGGAGACTGATCCTATAGCAATACTGCTACCATATGAGGCTCCCACTAGATCGAACCATCCTGGACTTAGTTGTTCCTTTATTATGTTTATTATAGAAGAGCAACTGAAGCTAAACATGAGTTCAACTTCTCTCTTGTCACTACCTTTGTAAACATATCTACTGGATTATCATTTGCATGTATCTTTTCCAACTTTAACTACCCATCATCCAAAACTGACCAAATGAAATGGTACCAAAACTTTATGTATTTTTTCTTTGATTGCAAAGCATAATTCTTCACAAGATGAATGTAACTTTGGCTCTATGTATACATAAAATTATCTATTTTTAGATGTCCCAATTATTCCATGAAGAATTGAAGCCATATCATCTCCTTGGTTGTCTCTATAGTAGCAACATACTCTACCTCTGTAGTGGATAAAGAAACCACCTTTTTTAGTCAAGAAACCCAACTCACTATTGTCCCACCAACTATAAATACATAGCCTGTAGTACTCCACCTACTATTTATATCTACTACCAAATCTGAGTCAACACAGCCTTGTAAAAAAGTAGTAGAGCCCCCAAAGGGTAAACACTCACTGGATGTACCTCACAAATATCTAAGAATCTATTTGGACTACATTCCAATGCTCAATTCCATGATGACTCATATACCAGCTAACGACTCCTAATGTGTGTGCAATATCTGGTCAAGTACATACCATGGCATACATTAAGCTCCCTATAATTGAAGCATAAGGTACCTTGGATTTTTTAGCCTCTTCTTATGGTGTCTTAGGACACATCTCCTTAGTAAATTTCAAATGACCAGGAAAAGGTGTGCTGACAACTTTTGCATTCTCCATAGAGAAACATTGCAACACCTTAATCTAATCAACTTGAGATAAAGTCAGCTTCCTATTTTTCCTATCTCTGTAAATTTTCATACCAAGGATTTGGTTTTGTTACCCGAATTTTCCTATCTTATACAAATTTGGCTAAATCTATCCCAAGGTCTCTATTTTTACCCTACCAAGCATCCCTGAAATTTTCATGGTGCCATGTTTTGTTCTCTGGCCTCTACAAATTTCTAAAGTCCCCTGGTCTGCAGTCTAAAAATTCATAAAGCTAGCCATTATAAGCAAAAAACCCTAGGTCACGTTCTAATTTTGTGTTACCTTTTTGGGCCACTTAAATCCCTCTAAATGCACATTCCCTTTAAAAGTGATCACCTTCATGTGTTAAGTCTCTAGGTTGTTGGCCGGGGTCCCCTTTTAATATTTCCTACAAAAGCCTAGGTCTTCCCGACAAATTTTTCCTCCTAATCTCCCCTTTTTAACTTGTGCCTATTGCATGTTCACATGGAATCTTCTAAGCCCATGTGATCATGTGACAGGATGACACCTATCTCAGTGGGCCCAGTTCTCAGTCACAAATAAGATCCAATGGTTATCGCCTGATCTCATGGAATCTTTTGGTCCCATGCGATCATGTGACAACCATTGATACAATATCGGCATCATAGCACTTCAACTTTGTGTGGGTCCATTTCCATGTAGTCTAAGGTGTCCACTTCTAGTTGGCCGTGACTTTGGTGACATGGAGAGGTGTCAGCGGGGCCTGGTGGTTGCCTTTCCTCAAAGATCTAATAGTTGTCGCATGTTTTCAAGGAATATTCCTTGCCCTTGCAATCATGCAACAACCATTGATGCTGCTTTATTGCCATGACTCTGATAGTGGGTCCTCTTTTCTGATGTGCCCCACTCCTCATTGGCTGGGGTTTTGAACAGGTGAAAGTTTGTCAATGGGGTAGGCTTCCTCAAAGGATTAAGTTCCAAGTAGGATCAACGATCGTCGCTATACCACCAAGGTAAGATGCATGCTATTTAAGCTGGCGATATA
This sequence comes from Chamaecyparis obtusa, assembly GCA_027943335.1. NCBI lineage: Eukaryota > Viridiplantae > Streptophyta > Pinopsida > Cupressales > Cupressaceae > Chamaecyparis > Chamaecyparis obtusa. The sequence continues at coordinate 10,646 of BSBK01008965.1, forward strand.
ACAACAACCATCTGATGAAGATAAAGAAGGCCATGGGTCTGTGTTGTCAGATGGGCTGATGTGTAAAGCTTTTGATTGATCGCGAGCTGGTGATGTGGAAATATGTCAGTGGGACCGCGCTAGAGGGTCTGCGGATGTGTCAGAAAGGCTAAGATCTATGGTGGTCATATGATCTCATAGAATCTTCTGACCTTATGAGATCAAGCACCCACTGTTAGATTGGAATCTCAGTTGTACTGGGTCTGATGTCAGAAAGAATGTGACGTGGATCCATTTGGCAGTGTTTGATTGGTTGGTGAGTGTGCAACATGGATTTTGTTAGTGGGCTCATGGGGTCAATCTTCTTCAAAGCATTTAACACCCGGTTTGATCTTGTGGTCGTCGTTATACCGTTTGGTCAAGATGCTCATCCTTTAGCATCATGGTATAACGATAACCATCCGATGCACTCTCAGGGCCATGGGTCCAAGGTCTACCCTATCACATTGATTTTCTCACTTCCAATTGGCTGCTGACTTCCACGGTGGCATTTGACTTGTCAGAAGGGTTTTAGACTATTTTAAAAGGTGCATCACAGCCGTTCATCTATCGGGGAAGTTTCACATCGATGATTTTGTTTTAATTTGAAGCTCTGTTAGCCATTACCATTTGAATTCGAATCTTCTGTGAAAGTTTTTGCTAGGGTTTTCATTTTTGCGGCCATGCATGACATTTTGAGTAGTTGGGATTATAATAGGGATGGTTGGAAGGATGATGATAGATGATCTGATTGTCGGCACCGTGGATTTTATAGAGTCCCATATCCTATTGAGGCTTTAATGTGCTTGGGGCCAAATTTTCTAGGGTTAATCATTTTAAACCCAAATATCTTCAGGATCAGATTTAGAGCCTTCATGGCAAGGCCGAGTTGCAGGAAGGTTGGTGAACTGAGGTTGCTTGACTGCAGGTTGATTTCAGTATAGAGATGGGCACACAAACAATATATGATCGGTTGAGATATTTTAATAAGTAACATTTATGGTCAGAAATGATAGGATTAGGGTTTGATTATTATATGTAAAATCCATGTAACGCTAGTTAGGTTTTTGACTCTTGCCTGCATGTAGTTGAGTATGTATATATTGTATTTTTAGAGCCTTAGTACAGAGAGAGTTCACATTTTGTAAAGGAGAGAGTCCACTTTTGAAAGAAAGTCATCCTTTCTCAGAAGGCTATCCGTGGTATCTTCTCTACCCTCTAGTCTTCTAATCTTTGTAATCTCCCATTGATTATTCAAACATTGTAGAGGTATTTTGTGACAATTCTTCATGTCCCTATGCTTCCTTGTCTGAATCATCTCCTAATGAATTGAAGTCTATGCATGTTTTCAATGACAACTTAGGGTTCTTGATCCCTCTTACTTTCTGTAATTGTGTGTGTTATTGTGTTTGATCTGATTTAGATGTTTTTGTGGGTATACTTTAGCCCACTAACAGTTTTGTCTCAATCCTATACCGAGTTGCAGAAGTGAATGTCTACTTGCAGGTTATAGGTTGTGCCTTATGTTCAGGCCCTCTTATGAAATACTTATGCAAGCCTATTTAGTAAGTTGTGACCTACTAGACCTAAGCCTTTCATTAATTCTATCCCTCTATGCTGTAATTCATACCCTAATTTTGGTATATAACCTAGTAGGTAGTTTTCTTTCAGTCATTTCCCTTTCCAAGAATTCCTTCTATCTCTTTCCCTCCAAAGTTTACTTTTCATGTCTACAAGAAAATTAAGGTAATTATCGAAGAGGAGCTGGCCTAGAACCTGGAGGTCTCATCTTAGTTAGCATAGGTCCCACACCTGGAGATGATTCCCATGTTATACTAAGTTATCAAGACTAGGAGAGCTAGAAACAAGGGTGCAAACTTAGTGTATAATAGTTTTGGTGCCCCCAAATCCTTCATAGAAAATGAATGTGCTAACTGATGTTTTGACCCCTTAATGTGAGCCATGTTAGACCAAACTAGAAGCATACCATCAACATATAAACATAAAATAATGTAGATGTCATCATCTAACCTCTTAAAATAAACACAATGGTCAGAATCACCCCGAGTGTATCCATGCTCATTCATAAAAGTGTCAAACTTAATATACCATTGTCGAGGGGCTTGCTTCAAGCCATATAAACTTTTCTTCAATCTACACACCGGATTCTCCTTACCCTTGACCTCAAATCCTTGTATCTATACCATATATATTTCCTCATCCAAATCACCATGAAGAAAAGTTATTTTAACATCAAGCTTCTCTAAATGAAAATATTTAGTAGCCACAATACTTAAAATAGTACAAATAGAAGTCATTTTAACAACTGGAGAAAATATCTCATCAAAATAAATGCCCTTTTTATATGCAAATCCTTTTACAACTAACCTAGCTTTAAATCTTTTCTTACCTCCATGCTATTCTTTCAGCCTATATACCCATTTATTCTATAAAGCCCTTTTACCTATAGGTAACTTGCATAAATTCCAAGTTTAATTTTTTAGCAAGGAGTCCATTTCCTCTATCATTCTATCTACTCCCACTGCATCTTTGTATCCACCTACATAGCTTCATTATAACATTTAGGCTCACCAACATCTATTAACAAAATAGAATATAATGAGGGAGAAAATATTTTTTTAGGTCTACTTAGCCTTGTTGACCATCTAACATTCACTGGGGTGTGTGGTATTTGTTGTTGTTATTGTGGAGCATAAGGAATTGTTGGAACATCATCTTTCAGAGTATCATCCACTATTACATAAACATTTTTTTTCTTCTCATGTTGTTGCAACAGATCTTTGTACAACACTTTCTCATTGAACGTGACACTCCTACTTCATACAATTTTATGATTTTCAAAATCGCAAAGCCTATAACCAAATTCATCAATTCCATATCTAAAAAATACACATTTCTTTGACTTATCTTCTAGCTTGGTTCTATTTTTAGAATCTATAAGTGTAAAAGCTTCATAAACGAAGGTTTTGAGAAAAGAATAACTCACCTTCTTACCACTCCAAGCTTCCTCTAGAATACCACAGTCTAAAGGAGTAGAGGGGCCTCTATTGATTAAATAAATAACAATCTTTACAACCTCTTCCCACATGTTTGAGGGAAGCCTATCATGCAACCCAATACTCCTTCCATGTTCCATTATTGTCATGTTCATGTGTTCATCCACTCTATTTTCTTGTGGAGTCCTTGGTATAGTTTTTTGCCTACGAATACCATTAGAGGAACAATAATCTTCAAATTTTGTGCTGGAATACTCACCACCATTATCAAATCTGAGACATTTTAACCTTTTACCACTCTCATTCTCAACCCAACATTTCCATTTCTTAAATTTTTTAAATACATCATATTTTTGTCTAAGAAAATAAATCCATACTTTTCTTGTTGCATCATCTATAAATGTAACATACTACAAAGAGCCACCAAGGGAAGATACCTAAGCTGGTCCCCATACATCTATATGCACAAGCTCTAATTTCTCATTTTTCTTTTCCTTCCCACTCTTTACAAAACTAACTCTCTTTTGTTTTTCATACACACAACTTTCATAGAAATCCATATTGACACATTTCGGACTAGGTAAAACTTTCCTTAAATGAATTAATTTCATACCTTTTTCACTAATGTGCCTGATTCTATTGTGCCAAAGTGTTGTGTCAGAATCTACAACAACTATTTGATATTATTCCTGCTCAACCATAGCAACCATTCCTGAACATTCATTTTTCTCTGAAATAATTAAAGTAGAAGGAACATTATGACCTGTACAAAGATATAAGGTGCCTACTGTTATACACTAAGTTTTCACCCTTGTTTCAAGCTCTCTTGGTCTTGATAACCTAGTATAACATGGGAGGCATCTTGAGGTGTGGGACCTATGCTAATTGAGATGAGACCTCCAAGTTCTAGGCTAGTTCCTCTTAGATAATCACCTTAATTTTCTCTTTGACAAGAAATCAAAACTTGAGGGGAAAAGGGATAGAAGGAATGCTGATAGAGAAATAACTGAAGGAAAACTACCTACTAGGTGATACACCGAAATGAAATGAACATGATACACTGACCAAATTAGCATGAAAGCTCTCAGATCTAATAGAACACAATCTTTCTAAACATGTTTTCATAAGTGTTTCACAGAGGGGTCTGGACAAAAGAAACAAACTGTGACCTGCAAGCAGATGTTCTCTTCAGCAAAAGGGCACAGAAATGAGACAAAATGAAAGGGGCCTGCAGTATACCCATAAACTCATTCAAATCAGATCAGACACAATAGTACACATATAAGCTAAAAGAAAGAAGGGCCCTAGAACTCCAAGATTTCTCTAACAAAAGCCAATATAATATATTCAATAAGAGAAATACAGACAAGGGAAAGACCAGAGGGAAGAAAAAATGCCATGGATAGCCTCTATTGAGTCTAAGATTTCAATGAAAGATCACAAACTGTAAAAGTCAGAGGGTAGAAAGAATGCCATAGATAACTCCTAGAAAGAGAAAAATCTTTTTACAAAATGTAAACTCTGAGCTCTCACTAATACATTTGGGGTGAAATTGCGACGGCAATTTGCGACGGCAGGCAAATGTCATGCGGTTTTGGCTTTTTTTTTTCAAATATAGCCCGACACTGTCGTAATTTGCGATGACAATACATTTGGCACTGTCGCAATTGCGACGTTGTCAGGATATAAGCGCAAAATTAAAAAGGAACGTTGTCATTTGTGTTTTCAACAGCACCGTAACCCTCCGCGAAATCACATCAGGATATAAGGGCAAAAAAAACAAGAACGTTGTCATTTGTGTTTTCAACAGCGTCGTAACCCTCCGCGAAATCACATTGGGATATAAGGGCAAAAAAAACAAGAACGTTTTCATTTGTGTTTTCAACAGCGCCGTAACCCTCCGTGAAATCACAGCTACAATTTCTGAGTACGTTGGGTTTATTTTTCTTTTGTCATTATTATGTAATCTGGTATTCAGCTGTTAGAGAGCTAAAATACCCAGAAATGAGGACATATCTATGTTGAATTTATTGTTAGCAGCTTTGGTTATTTAGAAGTTTAATTTTATTTGTTCATCTTTCAAGTACAAATGTTTTGTGGACCGTAACGTCTTCATTGTTTCGAGTATGCAGTGAAACAGCCCTAACTTGCAATTGCGATGTTGTCGGGATATAAGGGCAAAAAAAAAAAGGAACGTTGTCATTTGTGTTTTCAATAGCACCGTAACCCTCCACGAAATCACATCAGGATATAAGGGAAAAAAAAACAAGAACGTTGTCATTTGTGTTTTCAACAGCGCCGAGAGAGATTCCCTCCACAAAATCACAGCTACAATTTCTGAGTACATTGGGTTTATTTTTCTTTTGTCATTATTATGTAATCTGGTATTCAGCTGTTAGAGAGCTAAAATACCCAGAAATGAGGACATATCTGTGTTGAATTTATTGTTAGCGGCTTTGGTTATTTAAAAGTTTAATTTTATTTGTTCATCTTTCAAGCACAAACATTTTGTGGACTGTAATGTCTTCATTGTTTCGGGTATGCAATGAAACAGCCCTAACTTGCGACTACCTTCATGGTACTTGTGTACATTATCATGTTGTCTTTACATTGACTGTCCTCATTCAAGTGGCAATTACACAAGGGACAGTCACTGTGAGATGTCCTCATTTGTGACAAGGACAGTCACACTTAGGACATCTCATAGTGATATTCCCTTGTGTAATTTCCACTTGAATGTATTGCTATTGAACCACATTAATGCTTTTCTTCTTCAACAAATGAGGATAGTCACTGTAAAGACAACATGATAATGTACACAATTACCAAAAAATGATCTTGTTAATTGATGTAACACTTTGTCTTGCTCACTCCCTATCCTTCACTAGGGTCTCTTTAGGCCAATGTTTTGACTTGATAGGGTACTTAACTATCCCTACACTCTTTAGGTATCTCTACCCAAGATCCCACTCCTTCAACTAGTGCACACCAACAAGAAATACAACGAACTCTGCTTAATACCAATCTAGCTACTAGGACACTCCTAGTCTTGTCTTCACAAATTGAAACACATTCAACTAGAACTTTACTCCATGGAGAGGCTGGCCACTAGGACCTCTATTGGTTTCAATATTACTCCTTCACCTATACTTTTCATCAGTACTTCAATCCGGTTCATCAAACCATGCCAATTGCACCCAAAAATAGGCTGCTAGCAATTAGGCCTTTGTCAAGCCTTTTTGTTTATATTAAGCCACCTAAAGGGCTTAGGATTCAGATGCCATTTATTGAGAACTCCAAGATATCTAAGGTCTTCTCCTCCTAGATTTTTTGTACACCAACTGCTACAGCCATGCCTGAAAACAAGTATTTTGACACAACTTGGACAGTCTGACTAAGAGTTTGTTTTCTTAGCAGCCAAAGAAACTCACCCAATCTTCTAATTTGACTTGGGGCTTCTTTAGATGTGTGTCTACCTCTCCATGAGATTTTAGTTGAAGCAACCAATGCATTCAACTTGTTGTAGTCTTCTTGTAATGATTTGTCATCCCTAACTGTGCTCAACTGACTCACCTAGGACATCATTGCAAACATAGAAAATGAGCTTCCCAGGGCCCCTCCTTCCAAACATATAGTAAATGGAGTCTCCTCACCCATTCCAAGAGCCCGTACAAAATTGACAATGGAATGATGAGCTAAGACTCCATTTGTTCAACCTGCCTGGTTCAAACCAATGATAGGGTACTTAACAAAAGAATTAACAAACTAGTTGGAATGCTTCAAAACTCAAAAAAAACACAAAACAGAATAAAAAAACAACTTGTACTAACTTTTCCAATAGACACTGCAAGCTATCTAATCCATTAATCAACTGAAAACAAAGAAACAAAAAAACTCAAGAATTCACTAAAACCGTGTTACTCTACAAATCTTCTTAATTCCAAATGTTTTTCCCCCCAACCTTTTGCACAGATCAATGGAGGCCTCTTACAGTTGATCTGATGCCTAATTCAATGGTTTCATATAGTTACATAACCATCTTACTCGAAAATGCTCCCTTGCACAAATGTTGTCAATGTTGTGAATGACAACATTGACAACTTGTTACAACCTTTGGGATTTTGGTTCAAAACTTATTGTTCAAACACCATAAGACCCTAACCATGACTTAGTTAGGCTATTTAGACCTCACATAGGCCACTTCTACACTTCTTTGCCCAATTTGACCCCTAAATGCTTCATTCCCACTTTTGCCACAATATTGGTAACTTGGGTACAAATTGGCACTTGCCTTCACAAAGGTCACACATGAGGACATCTCACAGTGATCGATTGTCCCTTGTGTAATTTCCACTTGAATGTATTGCTATTGAACCACATTAATGCTTTTCTTCTTCAACAAATGAGGACAGTCACTCTAAAGACAACATGATAATGTACACTCACTGTAAGGAGAGTCACAAATGAGGACATCTCACAGTGACTGTCCCTTGTGTAATTGCCGCTTGAATGTATTGCTATTGAACCAAATTAATGATTTTCTTCTTCAAAAAATGAGGATAGTCACTCTAAAGACAACATGATAATGTACACTCACTGTAAGGATAGTCACAAATGAGGACATCTCATAGTGATTGTCCCTTGTGTAATTGCTACTTGAATTACACAAGGGACAGTCATTGTGAGATGTCCTCATTTGTGACAAGGACAGTCACACATGAGGACATCTCATAGTGATTGTCCCTTGTGTAATTGCCACTTGAATGTATTGCTATTGAACCACATTAATGCTTTTCTTCTTCAACAAATGAGGACAGTCACTCTAAAGACAACATGATAATGTACACTCACTGTAAGGACAGTCACAAATGAGGACATCTCACAGTGACTGTCCCTTGTGTAATTTCTTCTTGAATTACATAAGGGACAGTCATTGTGAGATGTCCTCATTTGTGACAAGGATAGTCACACATGAGGACATCTCACAGTGATTGTCCCTTGTGTAATTGTCACTTGAATGTATTGCTATTGAACCACATTAATGCTTTTCTTCTTCAACAAATGAGGACAGTCACTCTAAAGACAACATGATAATGTACACTCACTGTAAGGACAGTCACAAATGAGGACATCTCACAATGACTGTCCCTTGTGTAATTGCCGCTTGAATTACACAAGGGACAGTCATTGTGAGATGTCCTCATTTGTGACAAGGACAGTCACACATGAGGACATCTCACAGTGATTGTCTGTAATGTCCCCTTTTTGGCTAACTTGGAAAACAGGAACAATTACTCCACTTCTCAGACTTACTCTATCAGATACTTACAATTAAACTAAGTAATGGAGGTTACTTAAGATATCAACTGCTATTTCAGATTCAATCACAATATGTGTGCAAGATGATATTGATACCAATATGTTTAATAGCACTGTTAGATATAATGATATGAAATATGCTATGAATATGATGTTTCCTATCACTTATAGTGATAGTATAATGATGGTATGTCTGATATAAACAATATCGATATACAATCAATAAGTATTGCTTACAGCAATGTATTTGATGTGTCTGATATGATGATGTAATTATGCAAATGTGTAATATCGCTATGAGTGATATGTTGCTATTTTAGATTCTGAATTATATGCTTGCAACTTCAAATATTGATGCTATTTCTGACTATCCTTTCTATCTATGCAATCATGGTGTTGTCTCTGATCTGCAATGATAAACTTGAAACCAAACTGCCAAAGGCAGATGCTCTATTGAGTATATCCAAATATGGATAAGTAAATAAAGTTCTAATGATGCCTTGAGTGACTGACGAGAATGCATTCTTATATTGTCTTTAACAAATGAAGAGATGCTATGAATGAGACATGTCTTGTTTCTTCCTCCATGTCCCTTTGTTAATCACACCTTTCCATAATCTGACAGTTCACATAATATTATTTCATTATTTTCTGATCATAGATAACTCCCAGATTGACTCAATATCAAATCTTTTTATGAAGGTTATCTTCCCTAATTGGTAGTGCAACCAGTAGTTAACATCCATTGTGTTTGTATTTGTTTGGTCTAACTATCATTAGTATTTAGTCAATCGATATTAACTCTTGCCTTATCCCATATTGTTATGATTATATCCAATCTTTCTACTCTGATATAAGTCGATATCATTTTCTGATAATTGTCCATTTATTGGTTGATTGCTGGTAATGGAGTTTGATCTTCAAATTGACTTCCATTCCTGTTAATACTTAAGGATACATTGTACTTATTATCCATGACTGATGCCTCATTCATCAATAGCTTGTGATATAATCACTGATGCTTTTGTGTTTCTACAAGATGTGGTTTATCTCAGACAATCGATAATCTTTCAATCCTTTAGTCGATATCCTCCTATGTGGTGTCTATTGATATAGATAGTAGAATTCAATCTAGTTTATGTTATTGTCATGATAACATAGGAAGTGATGGTGCATATTTGCTAGCAGGTCTTCATGTTTGATATTGCTTTATCGGATATGTCATTGTCTAAACTTGTGCAATTAATGATTATTTATAATATATGAATGGTTATCCTTCTTGCTTATCAATACATCTTCTGAAACACATAGCGACCTATCCCTTATTCATATCATGTTGATCTTGACTTCATAGTATTTGGTTCATTAATCATCCTCTCATGGTATCGATGTGTAATGACTAGTGATTGTTGTATCACTTCTTCATTCCTCATCGTGATAGATAATGCAGATGTTTAATGTAGATGTATATCGATTACAGATATTTGATATTGCTTTAAACGTTATTATTATTATTATTATTATTAATGTTATTGTTATTATTAAATATTATAATTAATGATGTTAGTAATATTAATAATATTATAATAAATATTATTATAGTGATAACATATTATTTTATATTGAGAGGTTTATTAATATTATTTATATATTAAAATTATTATATCAATAATTGATTTAATATTATTACTTAATATATTATTATAATATAATATATATAATTTATTAATAATTATTTATTATTAATTTATGTTATAATTATAATCATAATTATATTATTTATTAATATTTTAATATTATTTAATTAACATATTACTTATTATGCTAACTATATATTATTATTATCTTTTGATAATAATTATATATTATTGTTATATACCGTTAATAATAGATTATTATATATCATCTAATCATTTTATTATTATACTAAGTTCAATATGTCACGGCTCATGACATTGTCCCTTGTGTAATTGCCACTTGAATGTATTGCTATTGAACCACATTAATGCTTTTCTTCTTCAACAAATGAGGACAGTCACTCTAAAGACAACATGATAATGTACACTCATTGTAAGGACAGTCACAAATGAGGACATCTCACAGTGACTGTCCCTTGTGTAATTGCCACTTGAATTACACAAGGGACAGTTATTGTGAGATGTCCTCATTTGTGACAAGGACAGTCACACATGAGGACATCTCACAGTGATTGTCCCTTGTGTAATTGCCACTTGAATGTATTGCTATTGAACCACATTAATGCTTTTCTTCTTCAACAAATGAGGACAGTCACTCTAAAGACACCATGATAATGTACACTCACTGTAAGGACAGTCACAAATGAGGACATCTCATAGTGACTGTCCCTTGTGTAATTGCCACTTGAATGTATTGCTATTCAGCCACATTAATGCTTTTCTTCTTCAACAAATGAGGATAGTCACTCTAAGGACAACATGATAATGTACACTCACTGTAAGTGTACATTATCATGTTGTATTACAAATGGACCTTATGTTGGTTGGGATATAAGTGCAAAAAAAAAAAGGAACGTTGTCATTTGTGTTTTCAACAGCGCCGAGAGAGATTCCCTCCGCGAAATCAAGCGGGTTATCATTTGTGTTTTGAACAAAGCGGGTTGTCATTTGTGTTTTGAACAGCACCGAGAGAGATTCCCTCCGCGAAATCAAGCGGGTTGTCATTTTTGTTTTCAACAGCGCCGAGAGAGATTCCCTCCGCAAAATCACAGCTACAATTTCTGAGTACGTTGGGTTTATTTTTCTTTTGTCATTATTATTTAATCTGGTATTCAGCTGTTAGAGAGCTAAAATACCCAGAAATGAGGACATATCTGTGTTGAATTTATTGTTAGCGGCTTTGGTTATTTAGAATGCTTCCCCACAATACTTAATTACACAAGGGACAGTCACTGTGAGATGTCCTCATTTGTGACAAGGATAGTCACACATGAGGACATCTCACAGTGACTGTCCCTTGTGTAATTGCCATTTGAATGTATTGCTATTCAACCACATTTATGGGCCTGTTTGGACCATGACACATAGTAGCATCTACAGAGAAGAATATCCCAGGTGTAACAAGTTGTAAGAATATACCAACAGTTCTAAGAAGTTCCCTAGCACGTAGTAGCATCTACAGAGAAGAATATACAACATGAGGGCAGCCACTGTAAAGACAACATGATAATGTACACTCATTGTATGTGTACATTATCATGTTGTCTTTATAGTGACTGACCTCATTCAAGTGGCAATTACACAAGGGACAGTCACTGTGAGATGTCCTCATTTGTGACAAGGACAGTCACACATGAGGATATCTCACAGTGACTGTCCCTTGTGTAATTGCCACTTGAATGTATTGCTATTCAACCACATTTATGGGCCCGTTTGGACCATGACACATAGTAGCATCTACAAAGAAGAATATCCCAGGTGTAACAAGTTGTAAGAATATACCAACAGTTCTAAGAAGTTCCCTAGCACATAGTAGCATCTTCTAATTGTCTATACCACTTCACAAGGTATTGTTTGCACACATTGTTTTTGGTTCTTTTGATGACCCTTGTTTTGAAATTGCTATTAGGCCTTGTAGCTTATATGTTTTGATTGCTGGAGAGCTTCTAAAGCTAAGCAAGAAGACCATTGCATGAGTTATAGCCGTGCGCTCAGGTTTGAAAATTGTATATTTTTGAATCTAATGTATATTTTAACTAGACTTTTAGCTTATTTTTGCTGTATATTTTAATCTAAAGGGAATCATGGATGTGAACTTGAAAGAATTTTGTACTTAGTTCTTATGGAGAGAATAGTAGTAGTTTACAGTCTAATATCAAATAGAGTTTTCCAATTACAGAAAGTTAATGAATTCTAATAGCTTATATGTTTTGATTGCTAGAGAGCTTCTAGAGCTAAGCAAGAAGACCATTGCACGAGTTATAGCCGCGCACTCAGGTTTGAAAATTGTATATATTTTAATCTAATGTATATTTTAATCCTTTTGCCATGTCATGTATTATGTCTTGCCTTGTAGCTTATATGTTTTGAAATTGCTGTTAGGCCTTATAGCTTATATGTTTTGATTGCTAGAGAGCTTCTAGAGCTAAGCAAGAAGACAATTGCACTAGTCGTAGCCGCGCGCTCAGGCATGAAAATTGTATATTTTTTAATCTAATGTATATTTTAACTAGACTTTTAAAATATTAAAGGATTTAACTAGGTCTAAGAAGATTCGTGTACTTTTGACAATTTTGCTTAGTCACTGAAAGTTGTAGACCGAAGTTTTCATAGCCCAATTTTTGCTTCCTGCGAAGAACGATCATGTCAGATAATATAAGTGAAGAACAAAATAGGGAGACAATCGCTAGATTGTGTTCTAACTTGAAAAGAAAAGGTGATGGAAAATGTTATTGTCCCTGCAAAATTTGTAAGGGCTTAAACCATAGAAGACTGCTAATCAAAACAGTTAAGAGACATTGTAGGGAGAATGGTCACATTGAAGGGGGGCATGACTATCATCCACTGGTAAGTTGTTCATTATATCATTTTAACAATTTATATACATATGAAATCACTTGATGATGAGTTGAAGATCATGGTTTATTTATGTTAATCAATTTTATATAGGTTGATCTCCCCAGGGAAGTACATGATATGGAGGAACATGGGGGTGTGAATATCCAAGGTGAAGATAATGATCCCATGGAAGATGACGATCATGCGCCAGAAAACACAATTGAAGATGATGGTATAAATACATTGATCCATGACACATTTAGTCCAAGCGGATCTGATCATGATGATGATGATAGCCTCGATGTACCTCTACTTGAGAAGGCATACGAGCCCCTATACAAAGACTCCCAAACAACTCTTCTCTCTGCTGTATTGTTGTTGTTGAACTTGAAGGTTATGAATGGTTTATCCAACATAAAAATGTCACGTATGTTAAGGTATGTCATATATGTCTTTATAGTTAACAAAGGGTGAATAATGTACCACTAATATTGTTTATATTAACAACTTATATTTTATGTTGTAGATTGATAGGCGAGTTTTTGTTACCACCATCAAATATTCTACCTCGCTCATATCGAGAATTATCTGCTATTATGAAAGATATTGGAATGGAGTATCAAGCAATACATGCTTGTCCCAATGATCATATTATATATTATAAAGAACATGAATTTGCAACACAATGCCCTGTATGTCATACGAGTAGATATCAAACAGATCGAATAAAAAAAAAGGTGCCTCACAAGGTTCTTCGTTACATCCCCATTATTCCACGGATGCGACAATTATTCAGGTGTACTAGCTTGGCACAATTTATGGATTACCATGCACACAATAGAAGTCGAGATGACATTATTCAAATCCCTGTGGATGGTTCGGCATTTATGCACATAGAGGAAAAGTGGCAACACTTCAAAGAAGAACCTCGTAATCTCAGGCTTTCATTGGCAGCGGATGGTGTCAATCCATTTGGAGAGATGAGATCTATTTGCTCAGTGTGGCCTATTTTTGTTATCAACAATAACATTCCTCCGTGGATGTCAATAAAGAGGGAGCACATTATGTTGGCAATGATTGTTCCAGGTATTTTATCATTTGATAGTTATTAATTTACATGTACTTACAAATCTTACAGTAAAATGGTCACAATAATTATGTAATGTTACTGTTCATTCAAGTAGGTAAATATCAAGTTAAAGATATGAATGTATATATTGAGCCTCTTATTGACGAGTTGGTGGAGTTATGGAACGGTGTCAATATGTATGACGTGTCTAGACCAATAGGACAAAGACAATTTCAATTCCATGCAATACTTGTATGGACAATACATGATGCCCCAGGGCTAACACATTTTTGTTGTATGTTATAGTGAATTCAAGTTGCGCATGATAATTCTAACTATAAAAATCAACATATTTAATAATCCAATTATATCATTATCTTGTAGGTCTTCAAACAAAGGGAAAATTTGCATGTCCAGTTTGTGGTCCAAAGATGAAATCTCATCATTCAAAAAGTTTAGGAAAGCATGTGTTTGATGAGTACAGACACTTCCTCCACAAGAATCATAAGTATCAAAGTATGGAAAAACATCTTTTCAATGGGAAAGAAGAGACTACATCAAAGCCACGAAGAATGACACCTCACCTATGGAAGTTGGAATATAATAGAATTAATCATCGAGGTAATGTCATTCCACTTAATGGTTTATGTTTGTAATTTATATATTTCTATTGTGATTTTTGTTTACTAATTATGTAATTGATGATCGTGAAGGTCGTCAAGGCACTACTGACAACCTTCCAAAGGGACTAAAAAGCTATCCCAGATAATTTAGTAGGTTGCCCTACTACGAGGACCTACAAATTGTGCATTTGTTTGATCTTATGCATGTTGGAAAGAATATAACAAAGACATTGTGGAAAATACTGGATGGAAGGCGTGACAAAGAAAAAATTGTCAAAATTTGTAATGACATTCATGAATCCAATCATGCACTGAAGAATTTCATTCACTCAAATAGCAATAGAGATCAGATTAATATAAGTGCCCTTCCTTGGTTATTAACGAAGCAGCAAAGTGATGCCATAAAAGAAGTCATACGAAAAATTTGATTTCCCACAGGATTTGCTGGGAACATAAGCAATCTCATATCAAAGAAAAGTGAATTTGGGCCAGGGCTCAAAACACATGATTGGCATACTTTCATCAAGGTAAGTTATGTTCTTCTGTATTTACAATATATTCATAAACTACGTGTACTATTCATTATGTTATGTTAGAAAATAATGAAATGATTGGTTTATAATTACTGCAGTACGTGCTACCTCTATCTCTCCCAGAGCACTTCAACAATAACATCAAACAAGTGATATATGATCTTGGAAAATACATGAGGTAAGTAATAATATCTGTTCAATTTGTTGTATATATTTATTATATTCGCGATTTGTTTTTCTTGCTATGTAAGCTATTGTATATTATTTTATAAAGTCTCGTATTTATATATTTTTTGTGACTTGAATCTCTTAATGTAGGTGGTTTTCATCTAAAGAAATCCATAAAGAAGATATAAACTATTGGAAGAGAAGAATTCCTCATTTATTGTGTGAAATGCAAAAGTGTCTACCTCCAACTTTTTTCAATGCACAAGAACACTACCTCATACACCAAGTTGAGGAGATTGAATTGTGTGGACCTGCACACACTAGGTCAATGTGGATGGTTGAGAGGCACTTGAAATCTTTGAAGGCTTTGGTTTGACAAAGAGCACATCCTGAGGGTTCTATGGTAGAGGGATACATGGTATACCAGACTATGGTGTACATTACTAAATATCTTCCTAAGTTTGCTTCAAATATCCATGTAGATCGCATTTGGGATCTCGACCCTTTTAAAAAATTCAAAGGGGAGTACTTGATGGGGAAAGGTAGATTGAGGAAAGTGACAGGTAATAAATTATAAGATGTTATTGTAATAAATTATTTCTTAATCTTCAAAATAAATCGGTTGTAAGTCGTCTATTTTTTTTTTGTACAGTTGCTCGAGAGTGGGATGCACTACATTTGTATATTGCAAACAATCTTGATTGGATGACGGTATGGATTGAACGATGTCAACATTTTGGTCACACATTAACATGGGAAGGTGTATCTTCATTGGTTAAAGAAGCTCATCGTAATGGAGATTCTAATGTTACGCAAAGGGAAATAGATTTAGCATATGGTTTAAGAGATTTCCAGGTACGTACAAAATTATTAATCACTCGTATGTTTATCAACTCACGATATAATAATTTTGACATGTTTCACATATTATTGCAGGTTAAACACCACAAGGGTATGTTCTTTAATGGTCAAAAATTTCACGTCAAAGTGTTGGATGACATGAAGAAAACTTGTGATTCTGGAATAACTGCAGTCTTTCAAGTGACTAATATTTCAACTAGAAATGACTTAGATCCTCAAGAGTCTAAAAATCAATACTATGGCATTTTGGATGATATACTTGAGTGCGACTTTAGTTCCTTCAAATTAGTACTCTTCATTTTCAAATGGTACAGGCTACGACTTAATCCAAATGATCCTAATAGAACTATTATTGAACATGATAATGGATTTACAATGGTTAATACAAGGTCATTTGAGCCAGTTGGGGATGAGCCCTATGTTCTCCCAAGCCAATGTGAGCAGGTATTTTACTCAGAGGTTTCACATAAACTAGGTTGGTCATTTGTTGTTAGACATGAACCGAGAGGAAGGCCGATAAAGTATAATGCGATGGAAGAAGAAGATACCGAAGAAGTAGAAGATGATGTAGATGATGATCATGATCGACAATTATTGGATGATGTTCCTGAGACAAATTTTCATGAAGAAGAAGAAGAAGATGATGACGATGATGCTGCTACTGATGATGATGATGAAGATGATGTTGATGTTGATGATGATGATGTTGATGATGATGACAATGATGACAACGATGACAATGATGATGATGATGATGATGATGACAAGGATGATGATGATGATGATGATGATGATGTTAACGAATCTAATGTGTTAATGAATGTTATCATGTGATATTTATTGAATGTTACATTTTATTAATAATTGAAAGAATGAATGAATGTTAGATGTTAACGGGGAATGTAGAGTGATGTTAGGGGGAGGGGGGTGGGGCCAAATGAGCTTCCACCTTCACGTGGTTGGCCTTGTTTAGTAGAGAATATTAAACTATATTCTCGAAACAAAGTGAAGCTCAATAAGATACTAAATGAGTCAAAATGGTTATCAAGGTCCTCTATCCATAAGATACTTGTAGTCAAAATGGTTATTAATAAGATACTTGTAGTCAAAATGGTTATCTAGGTCCTCTATCCATTCCATAAGTTCTTCACCATTCAAACTTCCTCCATAACAAGGAATGTGCTCTAGGTTAGTCATGAAGCCTAGCATGGACTCTCTGTCAGATAGAGCCACTATTTCAGAGCCTTTTCTGTGCATTTCCTTCAAGCACTGTACAGTGTACGGATGTGAAAGGGAGGGCAGACCAATGTGGAAGTTAGAGTATTTATATCTTATGCTTTGAGAGTTTATTTGGTAGATTCAAGACACCTTATATCAAAGTTATTCCTTTTTCTTATCTGTTGTTCTGTCAAACCCTCATTTTTTGGGTTATTGCATTCAAATGGCCTTAACTTGCAAATAAACCATAGGATATCCTTTGTTCTTTGTAAAATGCAAGTTAAGGGGGTTTATTTTCATATTTTAAAAGCTTTGGAATAGGATACTAAGCCAGAGAATTTCAAGAGCAAGCCCTAGGTCAAGAATCTCAATGTTCTTGACTAGGAGTTGATGGATTATGCAAGATCAGAGGGTAGCGGCAAGTAAAGGACCTCAAACCTTGTTGAATCTAGATCTTTAGAGCATGGTGGACATCTTCAAACTCTGATCTTGGTTTCATGCACCCATTTTCAATGCCTTGTTTTGGAACCCACACCCAAAGGCATGCATTAGGTCTGCGGACTCAATAAGGACATTGATATGCTGGAGTGGAGTCAGGGTCTGGGAGTTGGAGGATTGTTAGAACATCAAAAAGGGTACTCAAAAAACATATAAGTTCATAAGGTCCTTTGTCAAATTGAAGAGTTATTGCTGCAGAACAGGTTTTGGAGACCTACTAGAGTCACTAGGTCTATTTGGACCCGTTTGGACCACGACACACAGTAGCATCTACAGAGAAGAAGTTTGGTATGCAATGGTCTTGAAACCTCCTGAGAAATTCTTGGTATGCATTTGTGTGGTGCAAAAGCTTCGTTGAAAGAGAAAAAGAAGAAAAGAATAGAAATGATTTTTTTTCTTTTTATGTCATATACTATAACCAGCTACTTATAACTTGCAAAAATTATTATAACCATTTGAAATTGAAACTTAGTTTAATGTGAAACTGAGAACTACTTTATTAGAGCTTTCTGTGATTTAGATTCAGACATCAAGAACATTGTTTGCCTAATATTGTGATTAATGTTTATTTATTAATATCTCATACTGACAAACAATTGATAATTGTAGGGAAAACGTCATTGGGGGTCTTTGAGGATCCACCAGAAGCCAAGGAGAAAATGTATTCAAATGCTAAAGATGGTGTAACAGTCCTTACAGCTGTTGAACCTTGCTGTGTAGATCATCTCCGATTCTCCAAGTTCAACAGTACTGTGGTATTCCTTTGGATACTTCTAATGGTAAATTTCAGACATCAAGTTCTTTTCGTATGAAACTACTACATTTGTAATCTGTAGTTTTAAACTTTTAGTTTATAAATGTTCATCAGCTTTAGTTCGTATGCTGCCATTTCAAGTATCATTAATGAAGTTACCTTTATCACAAGATGAAAGTGAGCAGTCAGCATACTGGTACGGAGCTGGCAGCATTGATACGGTGACTAGGGCATCGTTTAATGGTGGTATTGTGTTTTCCCATATTTAGGGCATCAGCCTTTTGAAGCATTGCCTTCATCTTTCTTAAGTCTGAGTTTTAAGTTTGTTTATCTCTCTCGGCACTGTTGAAAATACAAATGACAACGTTCTTGTTTGTTTTGCCCTTATATCCCGATGTGATTTCGCGAAGGGTTACGGCACTGTTGAAAACACAAATCCCTTGTGTAATTGCCACTTGAAGGAGGAAAGTCACTGTAAAGACAACATGATAATGTACACTTACAGTGAGTGTACATTATCATGTTGTCTTTAGAGTGACTATCCTCATTTGTTCAAGAAGAAAAGCATTAATGTGGCTGAATAGCAGTACATTCAAGTGGCAATCACACAAGGGACAGTCACTGTGAGATGTCCTCATTTGTGACTATCCTTACAGTGAGTGTACATTATCATGTTGTCTTTAGAGTGACTGTCCTCATTTGTTGAAGAAGAAAAGCATTAATGTGGTTCAATAGCAATACATTCAAGTGGCAATTAAACAAGGGACAATCGATCACTGTGAGATGTCCTCATGTGTGACTATCCTTGTCACAAATGAGGACATCTCACAATGATTGTCCCTTCTGTAATTGCCACTTGAATGAGGACAGTCACTGTAAAGACAACATGATAATGTACACATACAATGAGTGTACATTATCATGTTGTCTTTACAGTGGCTGCCCTCATGTTGTATATTCTTCTCTGTAGATGCTACTATGTGCTAGGGAACTTCTTAGAACTGTTGGTATATTCTTACAACTTGTTACACCTGGGATATTCTTCTTTGTAGATGCTATTGTGTGCCGTGGTCCAAACAGGCCCATAAATGTGGTTGAATAGCAATACATTCAAGTGGCAATTACACAAGGGACAGTCACTGTGAGATGTCCACATGTGTGACTATCCTTGTCACAAATGAGGACATCTCACAGTGACTGTCCCTTGTGTAATTTCCACTTGAATGAGGACAGTCACTGTAAAGACAACATGATAATGTACACATACAATGAGTGTACATTATCATGTTGTCTTTACAGTGGCTGCCCTCATGTTGTATATTCTTCTCTGTAGATGCTACTATGTGCTAGGGAACTTCTTAGAACTATTGGTATATTCTTACAACTTGTTACACCTGGGATATTCTTCTCTGTAGATGCTACTATGTGCTGTGGTCCAAACGGGCCCATAAATGTGGTTGAATAGCAATACATTCAAGTGGCAATTACACAAGGGACAGTCACTGTGAGATGTCCTCATGTGTGACTGTCCTTGTCACAAATGAGGACATCTCACAGTGACTGTCCCATTGTGTAATTGCCACTTGAATGAGGAAAGTCACTGTAAAGACAACATGATAATGTACACAAGTACCGTGAAGGTAGTTGCAAGTTACGGCTGTTTCATTGCATACCCGAAACAATGAAGATGTTACGGTCCACAAAACGTTTGTGCTTGAAAGATGAACAAATAAAATTAAACTTCTAAATAACCAAAGCCGCTAACAATAAATTCAACACAGATATGTCCTCATTTCTGGGTATTTTAGCTCTATAACAGCTGAATACCAGATTACATTATAATGACAAAAGAAAAATAAACCCAACGTACTCAGAAATTGTAGCTGTGGTTTCATGGAGGGAATCTCTCTCGGCACTATTGAAAATACAAATGACAACGTTTCTCTACATTATCATGTTGCCTTTACAGTGACTGTCCCTTGTGTAATTGCCACTTGAAGGAGGACAGTCACTGTAAAGACAACATGATAATGTACACTTACAGCCCGTGTACATTATAATGTTGTCTTTAGAGTGACTATCCTCATTTGTTGAAGAAGAAAAGCATTAATGTGGCTGAATAGCAATACATTCAAGTGGCAATCACACAAGGGACAGTCACTGTGAGATGTCCTCATTTGTGACTGTCCTTACAGTGAGTGTACATTATCATGTTGTCTTTAGAGTGACTGTCCTCATTTTTTGAAGAAGAAAATCATTAATGTGGTTCAATAGCAATACATTCAAGTGGCAATTACACAAGGGACAATCGATCACTGTGAGATGTCCTCATGTGTGACTATCCTTGTCACAAATGTGTACATCTCACAATGACTGTCCCTTCTGTAATTGCCACTTGAATGAGGACAGTTACTATAAAGACAACATGATAATGTACACATACAATGAGTGTACATTATCATGTTTTCTTTACAGTGGCTGCCCTCATGTTGTATATTCTTCTCTGTAGATGCTATTATGTGCTAGGGAACTTCTTAGAACTGTTGGTATATTCTTACAACTTGTTACACCTGGGATATTCTTCTCTGTAGATGCTATTGTGTGCCATGGTCCAAATAGGCCCATAAATGTGGTTGAATAGCAATACATTCAAGTGGCAATTACACAAGGGACAGTCACTGTGAGATGTCCTCATGTGTGACTGTCCTTGTCACAAATGAGGACATCTCACAGTGACTGTCCCTTGTGTAATTTCCACTTGAAGGAAAAAAGAACTAATGTGGTTCAATAGTAATGTATTCAAGTGGAAATTACACAAGGGATAATCACTCTGAGATTTCCTCATTTGTGACTATCCTTACAGTGAGTGTACATTATCATGTTGTCTTTACAGTGACTGTCCTCATTTGTTGAAGGAAAAAAGCATTAATGTGGTTCAATAGTGATGCAGAGTAGTCAGGGATTTTAGAATATACAAATATACATCCTTAACTCTCATTCCACCAAGGAAGAAGGAATTCCAATGGTTGAAACGTGAGTTAAGGTCTTTACATCAGTCAAACCCTGAAAATGAGGGTTTGTAAACAATGCACAGAAAATTTGAAATAACTTAGATATAAAACAAAGAGAATCAATCAAACCAACTTCCAAAGCATCAGATGTCACTATTACAACTTCCAGGCAAATTTTATCATCCAACCACCATCCGTACAGCCGTACAGAGTTCATTTTTCACCAGAAATGCACTAAAACAGGGTTATTTTTATTTTTTATGAAAGCAAAATGATTACAATACTGGTTCTCTGTCTGTCTTCAACCATTTGAAGCCTAAAATAGGCTCTCCAAATGTTAGTTCAACCATCTAGGTGGTTAGAACAGTTTATCCAACAAATGTCAACTTTGCTAAGCAACTTTTAAAGTTGCATTACAACTTTGCAAACAACTTTGCCGAGAAGGTTAAAAATGTGTTGTGAAACTTTAGGAACCTTATTAAAGTTATTTTGGACCTTCAAACTTCTTAACAACATCTAAAAGACACCTAATAAACACTTACTATGCTCATTTCATCCAAGGACTCAAAAGATGCCCAAGGTTTATAAGTCACCAAGGGGTCTTGTGTCCAACAAGTGGATGTTTATAAGGAGATAAAATCAATCCTTAATATTTATTACAAACCAAGAAAACATCTAAAACTCCTATTCTAATTTATTGTCATTCAAAAAGACTCTGATTTGTCATTCAAAAAGACTCTGATTTTTCAATCAAAAGGACCTTTCACCAGTCAATCCTTCAAAGCTCCAAGGTGAAAATCTTATGTTCCAATTGATAGGATTTGACTCCTTGGCTTCATGGCAACTTCCTTCAATCATGGTGTCTTTGGCTTGCATTAGGGATGCCCCTGCATCAAATAGCAATGCATTCAAGTGGCAATTACACAAGGGACAGTACATGCCCATTAAAGTTGGTGTTTTGTTATCCAGCATGACAATGGAGACAACATACTCTGTGTCAATTTTACTGATCAAATTTCCCTCCACCAGGGAAAGCAACAATCTGGGTATGATAAGGTGAAATTTTGTAGTCCTTTTGGGTATGATAACAGTTCCAGTTTCCAATAAGATGGTTCATTTTTATAATCTAGCTTCAATTTCTCTTGTGAAAATCTTTTTTTCATTTTATGGGTGGTAAAATATAATTATTATGCTAGAGGTGTGTACTTATGGATGATAATGAAACAAAATGATAAGATTTAAGACTTGTTTTTTTTTTAAATAGCAATTTAAGTTTCCTTCTATTATAAATTACTATTTTTCTATTTTTTAATGTATCTTTCCAGATCTTTTATATCAATTTTATTTATGAAATATAAATATATTAATAATGTTTTAGTGTTTTTAGGATTAGTTTATATCAATTCTATGTATCATCATTCATCATTCAATTGTCAGTATTATTAATTTAGACTGTGCAATTGTAGAACTACTCGAATATGGGTTGGATGGATACTCAAGCAGGGGAACCCTCCTCAAATATCTCAAGCAGTGAACTTGGAAAAATGTGTCCTGAAGGAACCCTTTCCATCAGAGAGATAAAAGTACAAACAAGTAAAAGAAGCAAGCTCTGCAAATATGTTTTTGAGAAGAAAAATGATAGATTATTCGAGTATGGTTCATGAGGTATATCTAAAAAGACATTTTTTTTCTTATTATAATAAAAGAGGAAGTTGTGAATGTCAAAGTTGAGTGAAACAAAAATTATTTTCATCAAATTTTGTTAGGCTTGCTTTTGGGAATAGTTTCTTACAATATTGCTATTAAGATTTTTATTGTGTAGTTTTTAGATTAGGTTTATAAAATTATATTTCATGAGTAGTGATTCATATTAATCAATTAACGATACTTTTGGAAGGTATTTTCAATGCGTCAAATTTTGATATTTTTACAAGAATTAGATTGTGTAATTTTTTTAATTAAAGTCATTGACTCATATTTCATAAATAATAGTTCTCATGAATCCATCTCTTATAAGATTGAATAGTCTATTTAGGAAGTATTTCTGATAGTATGTCAAATTATGATATTACTATTACCATTAGATTGCATGGCTTTGAAGTCAACCTCGTTGACCCATATTCTTCTCTGTAGATGCTACTATGTGCTAGGGAACTTCTTAGAACTGTTGGTATATTCTTACAACTTGTTACACCTGGGATATTCTTCTCTGTAGATGCTCCTATGTGCCACGGTCCAAACGGGCCCATAAATGTGGTTGAATAGCAATACATTCAAGTGGCAATTACACAAGGGACAGTCACTGTAAAGACAACATGATAATGTACACATACAATGAGTGTACATTATCATGTTGTCTTTACAGTGGCTGCCCTCATGTTGTATATTCTTCTCTATAGATGCTACTATGTGCTAGGGAACTTCTTAGAACTGTTGGTCTATTCTTACAACTTGTTACACCTAGGATATTCTTCTCTGTAGATGCTACTGTGTGCTGTGGTCCAAACGGGCCTATAAATGTGGTTGAATAGCAATACATTCAAGTGGCAATTACACAAGGGACAATCACTGTGAGATGTCCTCATGTGTGACTGTCCTTGTCACAAATGAGGACATCTCACAGTGACTGTCCCTTGTGTAATTGCCACTTGAATGAGGACAGTCACTATAAAGACAACATGATAATGTACACAAGTACCGTGAAGGTAGTTGCAAGTTACGGCTGTTTCATTGCATACCCGAAACAATGAAGATGTTACGGTCCACAAAACGTTTGTGCTTGAAAGATGAACAAATAAAATTAAACTTCTAAATAACCAAAGCCACTAACAATAAATTCAACACAGATATGTCCTCATTTCTGGGTATTTTAGCTCTGTAACAGCTGAATACCAGATTACATAATAATGAAAAAAGAAAAATAAACCCAATGTACTCAGAAATTGTAGCTGTGATTTCGCGGAGGGAATCTCTCTTGGCACTGTTGAAAATACAAATGACAATGTTTCTCTACATTATCATGTTGCCTTTACAGTGACTGTCCCTTGTGTAATTGCCACTTGAAGGAGGACAGTCACTGTAAAGACAACATGATAATGTACACTTACAGCCCGTGTACATTATCATGTTGTCTTTAGAGTGACTATCCTCATTTGTTGAAGAAGAAAAGCATTAATGTGGCTGAATAGCAATACATTCAAGTGGTAATTACACAAGGGACAGTCACTGTGAGATGTCCTCATTTGTTACTATCCTTACAGTGAGTGTACATTATCATGTTGTCTTTATAGTGACTGTCCTCATTTGTTGAAGGAAGAAAGCATTAATGTGGTTCATTAGCAATGTATTCCCAGCATCTGTACCTGCATCTCTCTTATATACTACAAGTTGCTTGCCATCAGAAATTGTAGTTCCCTCATGTGACATTGATGGTGAAGTGTTCTTTTCAAAACCATCATCTGTGGTTACCAATGCTCCTGTTTTAGGCAATAAGTTTGTTGCATTCCATGAGCCATTGGTCAAGT
The DNA here is from genome assembly GCA_027943335.1 of Chamaecyparis obtusa. Classification (NCBI taxonomy): domain Eukaryota; kingdom Viridiplantae; phylum Streptophyta; class Pinopsida; order Cupressales; family Cupressaceae; genus Chamaecyparis; species Chamaecyparis obtusa. The sequence goes on from BSBK01008965.1 coordinate 35,794, forward strand.
TTCTTCTACGAGCTTCTGATGCCTCAAAATCTAAGCAGCACCTACGCATGCCTCGTTGTGGTTGATTATCATTCTGTACATGAATTATAATTAGTAATCAGTTTTGGGCCTTGGAATCTTGTATGTAACATGCGCAGGCATTTCATGGCTAAATGAATCTATTTTAAAAGCATCAACTTTTCTTACATGATGCTGGATACATAAGTAGAACAAGCGTATATCAAATTGGAAGCAATCAGAACTCCACAATGACATATTATTTAGAGTACTCTTCAGTTTAAGTAATAATGCATATATTGACACTGTAAAGACAACATGATAATGTACACTCACTGTAAAGACAACATGATAATGTACACTCACTGTAAGGACAGTCACAAATGAGGACATCTCACAGTGACTGTCCCTAGTGTAATTGCCACTTGAATGTATTGCTATTCAGCCACATTAATGCTTTTCTTCTTCAACAAATGAGGATAGTCACTGTAAAGACAACATGATAATGTACACTCACTGTGAGTGTACATTATCATGTTGTCTTTAGAGTGACTATCCTCATTTGTTGAAGAATAAAAGCATTAATGTGGCTGAATAGCAATACATTCAAGTGGCAATTACACAAGGGACAGTCACTGTGAGATGTCCTCATTTGTGACTATCCTTACAGTGAGTGTACATTATCATGTTGTCTTTATAGTGGCTATACTCATTTGTTGAAAGAAAAAAGCATTAATGTGGTTCATTAGCAATGTATTAAATAATTTTTTTTTTTAATCCACCCATGGGCATCGCAATTGCGACGGGAACCCGTCGTAATGCGATGCAGGTGCCCGTCACAATTTCTTGGGAGGCCCATCATGATTGCAATGGCCCTCTGAAGCCATGCAACGGGGGGGCGATGCCCATGCCGCTAACAAAGCTTAGTCACATTGCGACGGGATATGTGTCGCAATTGCGATGGCTACCCATAGACGTCACAATTTGCAACTAAAAAATAGCGACGTCTATGGGTGTTGCTATTGCGACACATAGCCATCGCAATTGCAACACATAGCCATTGCAAAATACCCCCAAATGTATTAGTGTCTAAAAGCTCCAAAAAACTATTATATAAATCTCCTTCTTTTTGCACACAGGCCAGAGAGAAATACCTAATTAGGGTTACAAAGATTTTCATAAAATAACAAAAACCCTAATTCTATCAATTATGATCATAAATGCCCATGAAAATATCCCAACCAATTAGATTATTGTTTTCATGTCCATCCATGTACTATATCTACCTACAGACAAGCCACCTTGATCTATCTACCTCTCTGCAACTCGGGCTCGCCATAGCTGTTCAAATCTGGTACTCTTAGATATTTGAATTTTAAAGAATATAAGGGTCACAGGTGGCGGAAAGATTTTCTTCATCTATGGCTGATATTCAAACTTAATCTATCTTATAAAACGTGGCCATCAGATCTTCTATTTTACCCAGGCATCGCTTATATTTTTTAACCTTAACTCTTTATTTAATCTCGGGCCTTCCTTTCCTTTTAGTCGCTGAATCTCCTAACCTTTTAATTAACCCCGGCTTATTTTGGCAACTACACAACAAACCTTTATCCCACTTTGATCTGACGGTAGTCACTAAATCGCTGAAAGATTTTTTGGAGATCTAGCGACAACACCTTAACCTCCAAGTCTCGAGACATCTTAACTTAACTCATTGCCTTCCTAACACTTCGCGACCAAAGGGATCAAATACCTAACATAAACTGTGGTCAAATCTGGAGAATAAGTGATTAGAGTATTCTCATGATCATTGAATAAAATCTTAACCATGAGTTAGATCATGAGAACATGAGACTACCTTCAGTCGCTTAATCTCTGAAAAAAATTAAACTCTCTGAAGACCTTGACCACCGACCATCTGGAGATTTAGTGACCAAAGGAAGTCTTAATATCACTAAAGATTTTTGACTTTTCAACCTTCTTTCTGAGATCTTGTGACCACCATTGATCTTCTTTTTCCCTCCATCCTACATTCTATATTAAGTCACGAAAGAATTCTTGACTTAACTATTTGATTTAGCGACCACGAGACTAACCATGTTGCTGAATCACTCAAGGTTAGGCACTTAACCGTCAGGAACCTAGGAATTTGAGACCATACAGTCATGAAGTCACTGAATGAGGAGGGTAACCATCGAGCTTAACCATAACATTAACCTTACTTCAATGAAAGGGAAAATCCAGAGATCACGTGACTGTACATATCTTGTAGTCATGATATACTTTATCTAACCTTAGTTACATCTGGAGACCTAGCAAAAACCTTATTCTTAGAGTCACTGAAATATTTCTCATACCATAGTTTAGCTCTGAGGTTACATGCTATTCGTTAATCAAATTTGCATCTTACGATTGTCACTGAGTCTTAGAATCCTTAATCACTTAGTTGTCGCATCTAGAGATCTGGAGACAACTGCATCACTGAATCACTAGCTGCATAAGAGATAACCGCTATCTTTGGGAGATAACGTGACCAAAGGAAATCCAAATCTTTGAATGAGATGACTAACCACATGAAGACCTAGAGACTTGGAGACAGCTGCGAAAGAAGACCACACCTCTATTTGGAGACTCAGCAACTAAAGAGAAAATCATAATTGCAGAGTAAAACATCACTTTAATAAATCATTCAGAGATTACCCGACCAAAGGAAGTCTCCATCTAGAAACCACGTGACTATAGTTCCTTTCTAACAAAATTTGTTACAGAAGTCGCTAGATCTCGAGAAAGACTTACTGAGACCTAGAGACTAAAAGGGGAAATCGCTAAGTCATTGAATGAAAATAGGATATTCCATCTGATTGAGATTTTAAGAGATATAAGGTAGTCACAGGATTAGAGAACTAAAAAGCATATTCTCTTGAGCTTTAGAGAACTCATGACTAGCCTTAGAATATAAAGTGCACATGGGAAATGGAGACTTAAGTGGCTGAAAAAGTAACGATGAATTAGAACAGGCCCTAAGGTTTTTAGGGTTTTTTGCCTTCAACGGTCACATTTTCAAATGAAAATCTTATAGACCAGGGAGTTAAAAGAATTTTCAAAGACCAGAAGGAGAGATGAAAGACCATGAAAATTTCCAGGGATTTTAACAAGATTTACAAAATATTAGATAGATCCCAACCCGTGGCCAAATTATAATGGACAGGAAAATTTGGGCAACACCAACTTTCACACCTTTTGCTACTACTAAGGAACCTTTTGAAACCTTCCAATTTCTATCATTACAAGTGACTCTGCAACCCTCATCACCTAGTTGCCCTACTGAAACTAAATTCCTACTAAGCCTTGGAACATGTCTTACCTCTTGTTGTGGCCAATGATTACCATTCTTCAACTTAATCTTAAATTTTCCCTTTCCAACAATCTGATAGGGTTCCTTATCTCCCAAATAAACTAGCCCAAAATCCCCTTAACATAATAAAGAAAGTAACCTCTATGGGGTGTAGCATTAAATGAAGCCCTAGAATCTAAAACCCTAGATTTATCAACACTTTCTATAGAAAGAAGAAAAGCATCCTCTTTGGGTTTATTACTTACAACAATTTCCTCCTTGTTATCCTTGAGAGCACTTACTCATCCACTTTGAAACACAACTGATGCCAAATATAATGATATTTCTCTTCTTATATAGGTGTGCAAAATGTTTATTGAGTGGAAAGCCTATCACCATAAACACAAATAAAGAAAAAAATTTAGTTGTCTCTCTCAAAGCATCTGAATACAAAAATGAAATGACTGAAAAGCTCAGTTCTCTGTTGTCACTACTAGAGAATCAGAATACACAACTAAAAAAAAATGGAATGATGATTATGTCAATAGCTATCTTCTAGGAATCGAGATTATGTCACCTCTATGAAGAAGCATTATGTCAGCTATCAATAATTAATGTAGTGACCCTATTCTGCGTCGCTATAACATGGATTCCATGTTTGTCTCGGAATCATAGAGGGGATGTGAGATGTAGGGAAAATTAAGAATGTGTGACATATTCAATATACTATAGGTGGATTAAGAATACAAATTATGACTACAGAGATTTAAATAAAATGTTTAATCCCATATTGCATCAAGGTGATTGTAGGCTCAATATCATTTTGTTATAAATTTTAAATAAAAAATAAATAAAATTGAACAGTATTGATTC
>BSBK01008965.1:42500-87500 GCA_027943335.1 Chamaecyparis obtusa
TTTTCATATGTGCTCAGAATGATCTGATTTCTTTCTTGGAGGTTCATTTTGGTCATATACTTTGAACTCAGTTTTGAAGGCTTTAGAAGCCCCGGATGAGGTCAAGAATTTGGGTGACAAGCGCTTGCACCTTCAAGCCTATAGAGCGCTTCGTGGCATTTTCGAAATGGGGTTATGATGAAGGGTGCTCCCCTTAATACCACAAACACATAACAGAAATAGAGAAACAATAACAATAATATGCAAAAATAGAAAATTGGCTTCTTATTATCTTCACAAATGTGAAATTACAAACTTTCAGAATTACAATATGCAAAGCCACATGGGCATTCCTTACAATATTCTGTAACACAAAGCCTCAAATCAATACCCAGATCTACTACCCAGAACTATTGATGAAGGGTGCTCCCCTTAATACCACAAACACATAACAAAAATAGAGAAACAACAACAATATGCAAGAATAGAAAATTGGCTTCTTATTATATCCACAAATGTGGAATTACAAACTTTCAGAATTACAATATGCAAAGGCCCATGGGCATTCCCTTACAATATTCTGTAGGACAAAGCCTCGAGCTATTACCCAGATCTAGTACCCAGAACTATTCTGAACTGCCTAAGACAATAATACAGCCTTCCTTATATAGGCAATTTTCCACCGCTTGGAAGGTTCCAGAATTTGAGCCAATAAGGCCGACCAAACTTAGAATTATTTTATTTTACATTTTATTACATCATAGTCGGCTCAAGATAACCTTTGAAACCCGAACAGAAATTTTGAAGAAAATTATTTTCCGCCATTTCGGGTGGCCCAACTTTCGAAGAGCATAAGTCATCACCAGTTGACCCGATCAGCTATTATAACCCCATTTCAGAAACGTCACGAAGCGCTCTACAGGCTTGAACAGTGCAGGCACCCGTCACCCAAATTTTTGACCTCATCTGGGGCCTCTAAAGCTTTCAAAACTGAGTTCAAAGTTTCTGTACCCTGCTGCCAATACCGAAAATCTTCAATATCTTCCAATATACACTTGATCTGGCAATGAAACTTTACTGGCAGACTTATATGACCAAAATCAACCTCCAAGAAAGAAATCAGATCATTCTGAGCACATACAAAAATTGCCAAAAATAGTAACTTTCCATAAATAGCAGCTCTGCACAAAATAGCCCTTATTGAATACAAAAATAGAAATATTTTTGGGTGATGCAAGATTGCCCTTACACCCAGGATGCTCCTGCATCAGACACCTGGGGTAATTTGAGAAGTGACCCTGTCATGACTCAGGTGTGCAGAGGAAAACCAAGATGGCTAACCTCCTCCTTTGTCAGCCATGATGAATCTTCAACAGGTCATCCTTTCCACTTGACCAGATATTCTTCATATGTCCTGTTCCTTGTACTTCTACCAAGACGACTGTCCAGTATATCTTCGATCTCCTTAGTGTCTAAACTAGTTGCTGGAATACTCCACTGTGCTGCTGTGATCTCATCTTCAACACCTCCTTCATGATACTCTGTCAGATCTAAAATGTTAAACACTCGTGAAATATTTAGCTCAGTAGGCAATTCTACCTCATATGCATTTCCTGAATCATGTTTCTTCAGTATCGTACATGGTCCAAACTTCTTCATTTTCAGCTTGTTATATGTACCAACTGGAAACCGCTCCTTCCGCAAATAAACCATGACTTCATCACCAACCTGAAATTCTTTATACTTCCTTTTCTCATCTGCCTTAGCCTTATACTGTGCGTTCATCTTGGTAATATGCTTCCTCACCTCCTCATGGATGTTCTTCAAGTGTTCTGCAAAATCCTCAGCTTCGGCACTACTTATTTCTCCTTTATCTATCTTCCTCAATTCAGATGAATTTCTTGGACTACTTCCTTATACAATCTGGAATGGTGATTTACCAGTGCTCCTGTTGACAGAATTATTGTATGCAAATTTCGCCTGTGGTAAAATCAAATCCCATCCTGTTGGCTTATCTCCAACCAAACATCTCAGCAAATTTCCCAAACTCCTATTCACCACCTCTGTCTGTCCATCAGTCTGTGGATGATGTGATGAACTGAACTTTAAATCTGTCTTCAACTTCTTCCATAATGTACGCCAGAAATATCCAACAAACTTAGTGTCCCGATCTGAAACTATGGTCTTTAGCAAACCATGAAGTCTCACTACTTCTCTGAAAAACAATTCTGCTACATGAACAGCATCATTAGTCTTCTTGCAGGGAATAAAATGTGTCATCTTTGAAAATCTATCAACCACCACAAAAATTGAATCGTGTCCCCACTGAGTCCTCGGTAAACCAAGAACAAAGTCCATGCTGATATCCTCCCAAGGCTTCTCCGGTATAGGTAATAGCTGATACAACCCTGTATTCTGCTTCACTCCTTTCACCATCTGACATACTCTGCAACTCTGTACAAACTTCTTCACATCTTGCTGCAACTGTGGCCAATAATAATTCTCACTAACCAAACCAAGGGTTTTGTCACGACCAAAATGTCCAGCCAATCCTCCCCTATGCTTCTCCTTGATGAGATTCTCCCTCATAGAACTTCGTGGAATGCAAAACTGACTCCCTCTGAATAGCATATCATCCTGGATGATGAAATCTAACCATTTCGTCCTGTCTAGAGTAACAGGTTCTGTACAAGCTTTTCAAGCTTCACCAAAATCAAGATCCTCTGAATACAAATTCTTGAGTTCCTTGAACCCAACCACTTCAATCTGCATTTCTGTCAGCAATAGTTGCCTTCTGCTAAGAGCATTTGCAACTCTATTAGACTTTCCACTCCTGTGTTTCAAAACAAATGTATAACTCTGCAAAAACTTAACCCATTTCAAATGGCTTTGATTCAATTTTCCTTGACTATTCAAATATTGCAAAGCTTGATGATCAGTATACAAAACAAACTCCTTAGGAAGCAGATAATGTCTCCACTTCTTTAATGCCTGAACTATAGCATAAAATTCCTGATCATAAACAGAATATTTTCTCTTGGCATCATTTAACTTCTCACTGAAATAAGCAACGGGTTTACCTTCTTGGCTCATAACAGCTCCTATTGCAGTACCACTAGCATCACAATCTACTTGAAACACGTTATTGAAATCTGGAAGTGCTAAAATAGGTTGTTCGGTAACTTTTTGTTTCAATAATTGAAAACTCTTTTCTGCTCCTGTAGTCCACTTAAACTCTTTTCTATCCCCTCTCATTGTTTCAGTCAAGGGTCCACAAATACTGCTAAAATTTCTGATAAACTTTCTATAAAAGCTAGCTAGACTATGAAAAGATCTTACCTCAGTAGCACTCCTTGGAGTAGGCCATTCAAGGATAGCCTGTACCTTCTCTGGGTCCATTTTTAGACCTTCTACTGAAATTACAAATCCCAAATACACTAACTCTTTCTTCACAAAATTGCACTTCTTCAAATTAATCAATAATTTCTCTTCTCTCAACTTCTCAAATACCATACAAATATGCATCATATGCTCATCCAATGTCTTACTAAAGATCAAAATATCATCTAGGTAAACAATGACAAACTTACCCAAAAATTCTTTCCAAACTTCGTTCATGAGCCGCATGAAAGTGCTCGGTGCATTGGTTAGCCCAAAAGGCATGACTAACCACTCATACAGTCCTTCCTTTGTCTTGAAGGCAGTCTTCCATTCATCTCCTTCTCTGATCTGAATCTGATGATATCCACTTTTTAGATCTATCTTTGAAAAATACACAGCTCTACTCAAACAATCCATAATATCATCCATTCGTGGCAATGGAAACCTGTACTTGATTGTGATCTTATTTATTGCTCTAGAATCTGTACACATCCTCCACTCTCCATTCTTCTTTGGAGCTAATACCGCTGGTACAGCACAGGGACTTAGACTCTCACGGATCAATCTTTTCTGTAACAGTTCATGTACTTGTCTGTTCAACTCCTCACTTTTTGCAGGTGTCATTCTGTGTGCTACCTTATTCGGCAAACTCACTCCTGGAATCAAATCCATCTGATGACTGATCTTCCTTACCGGTGGTAATCCATCGAGTACATTATCAGATACAATATCCTGAAACTCATTCAACAAATCTGCAACCTCTACAAGTACATCCTCTACTTCTTCTTTACCAACTTTTAGAATTAAAGCAAAACACACATGCTCATGCCTCATACTATCTAGGAATTTCCTTCCATCAACAAATGTTATTCTTGCATTACCACATACTTTTTCTTCAGTCTCCTTCAATGGCTTTCGCTTATGTCGCACTCCATCCTTTGTCAGGGAATAGGTATTCGCATGACCATCATGTACAGCACATCTGTCAAACTGCCACGGTCTACCTAACAACATATGGCATGCATCCATAGAGATGATATCACATAGCACCTCATCTTGGTACCCGCCGATCTTGAACTTTACTAGGCACTGTTCACTGACCATGACCTTGTGGTCATCCTGCACCCAGGCAATCCGATATTGATGTAGGTGTTTCTATCTCTTGAGCTTCAACTTTGTCACCATCTCTTCTGATACCAAATTGTTAGTGCTTCCACTATCAATAATCACATCACAACAATTACCTTCGCACTTGCACCTGGTGCGAAACAGGCTCCTTCTTTGCTCAGGTTCATTCTCACCACTCAACATGACTCTTCTGTTAATCAACGTTTCTCCTCTTTCAGCATCTTCAGAATTTGATGATCTGGCATTTTCATCTACATGTGCAACTCTGGCCTGGCCTTCATTTCTCCTGTCTATTCTTCCTTGGCACTGAGGACATTCAAATGCCCTATGACCATCTTCTCCACAGTGAAAACATGTTCCACGAAAGCCACCTCTTCCAGATCCTTGTCCTCTTCCTCTTCCTCTCTGATCTCTATTATTCTGATCCTGGAAGCGATTGGAATTATTTCCTTGCTGATTCTGACTGCTATTGGTCTCATCCTTCTTTTTTGGATCTTCATTTCGGCCACCATATGACCGTCCACCAGATCGTCCACCACGACCTCTTCCGTTTTGTCTACTCTCAAACTTCTTGTTCAGCTTTTCCTCTACTTTTAGGGCAAACTGGTATGTCTCTTCAATACTGTTCATTCGAACCAGATTCAGCTCCTCCTGAATGCTTGGCCTTAACCCATTAAGGTATCGGGCAACTTTCTCCTTATCAGCTTCTGCATGGCCTGTTCTGATGAGAAGTCGATAGAACTCCTCTGTATACTCCTGAATAGATCTTCCTGCTTGCTTCAAACTCTGCATTTTCTTCAGTAGGTCAAGCTCATAATCAACAGGAATGAACTATCGTTTCAATTTATCCACCATCCGATCCCATCTTGTGATTTTATCTTTCCCTCTTCTATTTCGCTCCAATTGAATTTCTTGCCACCAGATTTTCGCATGACCTTTCAGTCTGGCCTTCGCAAATTTGATCCTATCAGGATATTCAACATCTTCATACTCAAAATATTCCTCACATTCATTGATCCAGTCGATCAATTCCTCTGGGTTAAGATTTCCAGAAAATGTAGGAACCTCAATCTTAGGTCTTTTCCCAATCTTGGAAATCGCCCGAAAAAGTCTTTCTTCCTCCTGGTTCACAATTTCAACTTCTCCTTCTTGATATTCTTCTTTGGCTTCATCCTCACTTTCGTCTCTGACATTAAGATTTATTCTTCTATAAATCTCTTCTTGCAATGCTCACACTTGTCTCTGCAACTCTCTAACCTCTGGTGTCACAACACCAAGTCTTCCGCCACGTTCTCTTCGTGGAGGCATTTTCGCGATGCGCGCTGAAACTCTAACCACGGTCCTGGTGCAAACTGCCTCACAGTCGGCGATCTATTTGCACACTCAAGAACCTGGCTCTGATACCACCTGATGAAGGGTGCTCCCCTTAATACCACAAACACATAACAAAAATAGAGAAACAACAACAATATGCAAGAACAGAAAATTGGCTTCTTATTATCTCCACAAATGTGGAATTACAAACTTTCAGAATTACAATATGCAAAGCCCCATGGGCATTCCCTTACAATATTCTGTAGGACAAAGCCTCGAGCTATTACCCAGATCTACTACCCAGAACTATTCTGAACTGCCTAAGACAATAATACAGCCTTCCTTATATAGGCAATTTTCCAACGCCTGGAAGGTTCCATAATTTGAGCCAATAAGGCCGACCAAACTTAGAATTATTTTATTTTACATTTTATTACATCATAGTCAGCTCAAGATAACCTTTCAAACCCGAACAGAAATTTTGAAGAAAATTATTTTCTGCCATTTCGGGTGGCCCAACCTCCGAAGACCATAAGTCATCACCAGTTGACCCGATCGGCTATTATAACCCCATTTCGGAAATGCCACGAAGCGCTCTACAGGCTTGATCTGCGCAAGCGCCCGTCACCCAAATTTTCGACCTCATCCGGAGCCTCTAAAGCCTTCAAAACTGAGTTTAAAGTTTTTGTACCCTGCTACCAATACCGAAAATCTTCAATATCTTCCAATATACACTTGATCTAGCAATGAAACTTTACTGGCAGACTTATATGACCAAAATCAACCTCCAAGAAAGAAATCAGATCATTCTGAGAACATACAAAAATTATCAAAAATAGTAACTTTCTATAAATAACAGCTCTGCACAAAATAGCCCTTATTGAATACAAAAATAGAAATATTTTTGGGTGATGCAAGATTGCCTTTACACCCAGGATGCTCCTGCATCAACTATTCTGAACTGCCTAAGACAATAATACAGCCTTCCTTATATAGGCAATTTTTCCACCACCTGGAAGGTTCCAGAATTTTAGCCAATAAGGCCGACCAAACTTAGAATTATTTTATTTTACATTTTATTACATCATAGTCAGCTCAAGATAACCTTTGAAACCCGAACAGAAATTTTGAAGAAAATTATTTTTCGCCATTTCGGGTGGCCCAACTTCCGAAGACCATAAGTCATCACCAGTTGACCTGATCGGCTATTATAACCCCATTTCAGAAATGCCACGAAGTGCTCTACAGGCTTGATTGGCGCAAGCGCCTGTAACCCAAATTTTTGACCTCATCCGGGGCCTCTAAAGCCTTCAAAACTAAGTTCAAAGTTTCTGTACCCTGCTGCCAATACCGAAAATCTTCAATATCTTCCAATATACACTTGATCTGGCAATGAAACTTTACTGGCAAACTTATATGACCAAAATGAACCTCCAAGAAAGAAATCAGATCATTCTAAGCACATATGAAAATTACCAAAAATAGTAACTTTCCATGAATAGCAGCTCTGCACTAAAATAGCCTTTATTGAATACAAAAGCAGAAATATTTTTGGGTGATGCAAGATTGCTCTTACACCCAGGATGCTCCTGCATCAGACACCCGAGGTAATTTGAGAAGTGACCCTGTCACGACTCAGGTGTGCAGAGGAAAACCAAGACGGTTAACCTCCTCCTTTGTTATCCATGATGAATCTTCAATAGGTCATCCTTTTCATTTGACCAAATACTCTTCATATGTCCTGTTCCTTGTGCTTCTGCCAACACGACTGTCCAATATGTCTTCGATCTCCTTGATATCTGAACTGGTTGCTGGAATACTCCACTGTGCTGCTACAACCTCATCTTCAACACCTCCTTCATGATACTCTGTCAAATCTGAAATGTTAAACACTGGTGAAATATTCAGCTCAGTAGGCAATTCTACCTCATATGCATTTCCTGAATCATATTTCTTCAGTATGTTACATGGCCCAAACTTCTTCATTTTTAGCTTGTTATATGTACCAACTGGAAACCGCTCCTTCCGCAAATGAACCATGACTTCATCACCAACCTGAAATTCCTTATACCTCCTTTTCTCATCTGCCTTAGCCTTATACTGTGCATTCATCTTGGTAATATGCTTCCTCACCTCCTCATGGATGTTCTTCAAGTGTTCTGCAAAATCTTCAGCTTCAGCACTACTTATTTCTCCTTTATCTATCTTCCTCAATTCAGATGCATTTCTTGGACTACTTCCATATACAATCTGGAATGGTGATTTACCAGTGCTCCTGTTGACAAAATTATTGTATGCAAATTCTGCCTGTGGTAAAATCAAATCCCATCCTATTGGCTTATCTCCAACCAAACATCTCAGCAAATTTTCCAAACTCCTATTCACCACCTCTGTCTGTCTATCAGTCTGTGGATGGTGTGATGAACTGAACTTCAAATCTGTCTTCAACTTCTTCCACAACATACACCAGAAATATCCAACAAACTTCGTGTCCCGATCTGAAACTATGGTCTTTGGCAAACCATGAAGTCTCACTACTTCTCTGAAAAACAATTCTGCTACATGAACAACATCATTAGTCTTCTTGCAGGAAATAAAATGTGCCATCTTTGAAAATCTATCAACTACCACAAAAATTGAATCGTGTCACCGCTGTGTCCTCGGTAAACCAAGAACAAAGTCCATGCTGATATCCTCCCAAGGCTTCTCTGGTACAGATAATGGCTAATACAACCCTGTATTCTGCTTCACTCCTTTTACCATCTGACATACTCTACAACTCTGTACAAACTTCTTCACATCTTGCTGCAACTGTGGCCAATAATAATTCTCACTAACCAAACCAAGGGTTTTGTCACGACCAAAATGTCCAGCCAATCCTCCGCTATGCTTCTCCTTGATGAGATTCTCCCTCATAAAACTTCATGGAATGCACAACTGACTCCCTCTGAATAGCATATCATCCTGGATGATGAAATCCAACCATTTTATCCTGTCTAGAGTAACAGGTTCTATACAAGCTTTCGAAGCTTCACCAAAATCAGGATCCTCTGGATACAAATTCTTGAGTTCCTTGAACCCAACCACTTCAATCTGCATTTCTGTCAGCAATAGTTGCCTTCTGCTAAGAGCATCTGCAACCCTATTAGACTTTCCACTCCTGTGTTTCAAAATAAATGTATAACTCTGCAAAAATTCAACCCATTTCAAATGTCTTTGATTTAATTTTCTTTGACTATTCAAATATTGCAAAGCTTGATGATCAGTATACAAAACAAACTCCTTAGGAAGCAGATAATGTCTCCACTTCTTTAATGCCTGAACTATAGCATAAAATTCTTGATCATAAACAGAATATTTCCTCTTGGCATCATTTAACTTCTCACTGAAATAAGCAACAGGTTTACCTTCTTGGCTCATAACAGCTCCTATTGCAGTACCACTAGCATCACAATCTACTTGAAACACCTTATTGAAATCTGGAAGTGCTAAAACAGGTTGTTCTGTAACTTTTTATTTCAACAATTGAAAACTCTTTTCTGCCCTATTAGTCCACTTAAACTCTTTTCTATCCCCTCTCATTGTTTCAGTCAAGGGTCCACAAATACTGCTAAAATTTTTGATAAACTTTCTGTAAAAGCTAGCTAGACCATGAAAAAATCTTACCTCAGTAGCACTCCTTGGAGTAGGCTATTCAAGGATAGCCTGTACCTTCTCTGGGTCCATTTTTAGACCTTCTGCTGAAACTACAAATCCCAAATACACTAACTCTTTCTTCACAAAACTGCACTTCTTCAAATTAATCAACAATTTCTCTTCTCTCAACTTCTCAAATACCATACGAATATGCATCATATGCTCATCCAATGTCTTACTAAAGATCAAAATATCATCTAGGTAAACAATGACAAACTTACTCAGAAATTTTTTCAGAACCTCGTTCATGAGCCGCATGAAAGTGCTCGGTGCATTGGTTAGCCCAAAAGGCATGACTAACCACTCATACAATCCTTCCTTTGTCTTGAAGGCAGTCTTCCATTCATCTCCTTCTCTGATCCGAATCTGATGATATCCACTCTTCAGATCTATCTTTGAAAAATACACAGCTCCACTCAAACAGTCCATAATATCATCCATTCGTGGCAATGGAAACCTGTACTTGATTGTGATCTTGTTTATTGCACTAGAATCTGTACACATCCTCCATTCTCCATTCTTCTTTGGTGCTAATACCGCTGGTACAGCACAGGGACTCAGACTCTCACAGATCAATCCTTTCTGTAACAGTTCATGTACTTGTCTGTTCAACTCCTCACTTTCTGTAGGTGTCATTCTGTGTGCTGCCTTATTCGGCAAACTCGCTCTTGGGAGCAAGTCCATCTGATGACTGATCTTCCTGACTGGTGGTAATCCATCAGGCACGTTATCGGATACAATATCTTGAAACTCATTCAACAAATTTGCAACTTCTACAGGAACATCTTCTACTTCCTCTTTACTAGCTTTTGAAATTAAAGAAAAACATACATGCTCATGCCTCATACCATCTAAGAAATTTCTTCCATCAACAAATGTTATTCTTGCATTACCACATACCTTTTCTTCGGTCTCCTTCAATGGTTTTACCTTATGTCGCACTCCATCCTTTGTCAGGAAATAGGTATTCGCACGACCATCATGTACAACACATCTGTCAAATTGCCATGGTCTACCCAACAACATATGACATGCATCCATAGATATGATATCACACAATACCTCATCTTGGTATCCGCCAACCTTCAACTTCACCAGGCATTGTTCATTGACCATGATTTTGTGGTCATCCTGTACCCAGGCAATCCGATATGGATGTGGGTGTTTCTGTCTCTTGAGCTTCAACTTTTTAACCATCTCTTCTGACACCAAATTGTCAGTGCTCCCACTATCAATGATCACATCCAACATTTACCTTCACACTTGCACCTAGTGCGAAACAGGCTCCTCCTTTGCTCAGGTTCATTCTCACCACTCAACAGGACTCTTCTATTAATCAACGTTTCTCCTCTTTCAGAATCTTCAGAATTTGATGATCTGGCATCTTCATCTACATGTGCAACTCTGGCCTGGCCTTCATTTCTTCTGTCTATTCTGCCTTGGCGCTGAGGACATTCAAATGCCCTATGACCTTCTTCTCCATAGTGAGAACATGTTCCACGAAAGCCTCCTCTTCCAGATCCTTGTCCTCTTCCTCTTCCTCTCTGATCTTTATTATTCTGATCCTGAAAGTGATTGGAATTATTTCCACACTAATTCTGACTGCTACTGGCCTCCTCCTTCTTTTTCAGATCTTCATTTCGGCCACCATATGACCGTCCACCAGATCGTCCACTGCGACCTCTTCCGTTTTGTCTACTCTCGAACTTCTTGTTCAGCTTTTCCTCTACTTTTAGGGCAAATTGGTATGCCTCCTCAATACTGCTCATTCGAACCAGATTCAACTCCTCCTGAATGCTTGGCCTTAACCCATTAAGGTACCAGGCAACTTTCTCCTTATCAGCTTCTGCATGGCCTGTTCTCATGAGGAGTCGATAGAACTCTTTTGTATACTCCTGAACAGATCTTCCTGCTTGCTTCAAACTTTGCATTTTCTTTAGTAGATCAAGCTCATAATCAACAGGAATGAACTGTCGCTTCAATTTATCCACCATCCGATCCCATCTTGTGATTTTATCTTTCCCTCTTCTATTTCACTCTAATTGAATTTCTTGCCACCAGATTTTTGCATGACCTTTCAGTCTGGCCTTCACAAATTTGACCCTATCAGGATCCTCAACATCTTCATACCCAAAATATTCCTCACATTCGTTGATCCAGTCGATCAATTCTTCTGGGTTAAGATTTCCAAAAAATGTAGGAACCTCAATCTTAGGTCTTTTCCCAATTTTGAAAATTACCCGAAAAAGTCTTTCTTCCTCGTGGTTCACAATTTCAACTTCTCCTTCTTGATATTCTTCTTCAGCTTCATCCTCGCTTTCATCTCTGACATTAAGATTCATTATTTTGTGAATCTCTTCTTGCAATTCTCGCACTTGTCTTTGCAGTTCTCTAACCTCAGGTGTTACAACACCAGCTCTTCTACCACGTTCCCTTCGTGGAGGCATTTTCATGATGCGCGCTGAAACCCTAGCCACGGTCATGGTGCAAACTACCTCACAGTCGGTGATCTGTTTACACATTCAAGAACTCCTGCTCTGATACCACCTGATGAAAGGTGCTCCCCTTAATACCACAAACACATAACAGAAATAGAGAAACAACAACAATAATATGCAAGAACAAAAAATTGGCTTCTTATTATCTCCACAAATGTGGAATTACAAATTTTCAGAATTACAATATGCAAAGCCACATGGGCATTCCTTACAATATTCTGTAGGACAAAGTCTCAAATCAATACCCAGATCTACTACCCAGAACTATTCTGAACTGCCTAAGACAATAATACAGCCTTCCTTATATAGGCAATTTTTTCACCGCCTGGAAGGTTCCAAAATTTTAGCCAATAAGGCTGACCAAACTTAGAATTATTTTATTTTACATTTTATTACATCATAGTCGGCTCAAGATAACCTTTGAAACCCGAACAGAAATTTTGAAGAAAATTATTTTTCACCATTTCGGGTGGCCCAACTTCCGAAGACCATAAGTCATCACCAGTTGACCCGATCGGCTATTATAACCCCATTTCAGAAACGCCACGAAGTGCTCTACAGGCTTGACTGGCGCAAGCGCCTGTCATCCAAATTTTTGACCTCATCCGGGGCCTCTAAAGCCTTCAAAACTGAGTTCAAAGTTTCTGTACTTTGCTGCCAATACCAAAAATCTTCAATATCTTCCAATATACACTTGATCTGGAAATGAAACTTTACTGGCAGACTTATATGACCAAAATGAACCTCCAAGAAAGAAATCAGATCATTCTGAGCACATATGAAAATTACCAAAAATAGTAACTTTCCATGAATAACAGCTCTGCACTAAAATAGCCTTTATTAAATACAAAAGCAGAAATATTTTTGGGTGATGCAAGATTGCTCTTACACCCAGGATGCTCCTGCATCAGGTTATAATAGTCGAGCGGGTCAATGGGTGATGACTTATGGTCTTCGAAAGTTGGGCCAACTGAAATGGCAGAAAATAATTTTTTTCAAAATTTTTGTTCATGTTTCAAAGGTTAGCTTGAGCCAACTATGATGTAATAAAATGTAAAATAAAATAATTCTAAGTTGGTCGGCCTTATTGGCTAAAATTTTGGAACCTTCCCAGGCGGTGAAAAATTGCCTATATAAGGAAGGCTGTATTATTGTCTTAGGCAGTTCAGAATAATTCTGGGTAGTAGATCTGGGTAATAGTTCAAGGCTTTGTCATACAAAATATTGTAAGGGAATGCCCATGTGACTTTGCATATTGTAATTCTAAAAGTTTGTAATTTCACATTTGTGGAGATAATAAGAAGCCAATTTTCTATTCTTGCATATTGTTGTTGTTTCTCTATTTCTGTTATGTATTTGTGGTATTAAGGGGAGCACCTTTCATCAAGTGGTATCAGAGTAGGATTTTTTGAGTGTGTAAAGAGATCACTGACTGTGAGACAGTTTGCACTAGGACCGTGGTTAGGGTTTCAACGTGCATCGCAAAAATTCCTCCATGAAGAGAATGTAGTGGAAGAGCTGGTGCTGTGACACCTGAGGTTAGAGATCTGCAGAGACAAGTGCGAGCATTGCAAGAAGAGATTCGCAGAAAAATGAATCTTAATGTCAGAGACGAAAGTGAGGATGAAGCCGAAGAAAAATATCAAGAAGGAGAAACTGAAATTGTGAACAATGAGGAAGAAAGACTTTTCCGGGTAATTTTCAAGATTGGGAAAAGACCTAAGATTGAGGTTCCTACATTTTTTGAAAATCTTAACCTAGAGAAATTGATCAACTGGATCAATGAATGTGAGGAATATTTTGAGTATGAAGATGTTGAAGATTCTGATAGGGTCAAATTTGCGAAGGCCAAACTGAAAGGTCATGCAAAGATATGGTGGCAAGAGATTCAGTTGGAGTGAAATAGAAGGGGAAAGGAGAAAATCACGAGATGGGATCGGATGGTAGATAAATTGAAGTGACAGTTCATTCCTGTTGATTATGAGCTTGACTTACTAAAGAAAATACAAAGTTTGAAGAAAGCAGGAAGATCTGTTCAGGAGTATACAGAGGAGTTCTATCGACTCTTCATTAGAACAGGCCATGCAGAACCTGATAAGGAGAAAGTTGCGTGATACCTTAATGGGTTAAGGCCAAGCATTCAGGAGGAGTTGAATCTGGTTCGAATGAACAGTATTGAAGAGACATACCAGTTTTCCCTAAAAGTAGAGGAAAAGCTGAACAAGAAGTTTGAGAGTAGACAAAATAGAAGAGGTCGTGGTGGAAGATCTGGTGGATGGTCATATGGGGGCCGAAATGGACCCAGAGAAGGTATAGGCTATCTTTGAATAGCCTACACCAAGGAGTGCTACCGAGGTAAGATCTTTTCATGGTCTAGCTAGTTTTTATAGAAAGTTTATCAAAAAATTTAGTAGTATTTGTGGTCCCTTGACTGAGACAATGAGAGGGGATAGAAAAGAGTTTAAGTGGACTAAAGGGGTAGAAAAGAGTTTTCAATTGTTGAAATAAAAAATTACAGAATAACCTATTTTAGCACTTCCAGATTTTAATAAGGTGTTTCAAGTAGATTGTGATGCTAGTGGTACTGCAATAAGAGCTGTTATGAGCCAAGAAGGTAAACCTATTGCTTATTTCAGTGAGAAGTTAAATGATGCCAAGAGGAAATATTCTGTTTATGATCAGCAATTTTATGCTATAGTTTAGGCATTAAAGAAGTGGAGACATTATCTACTTCCTAATGAGTTTGTTTTGTATACTGATCATCAAGCTTTGCAATATTTGAATAGTCAAGGAAAATTGAATCAAAGGCATTTTAAATAGGTTGAGTTTTTGCAGAGTTATACATTTGTTTTGAAACACAGGAGTGGAAAGTCTAATAGGGTTGTAGATGCTTTTAGCAGAAGGCAACTAGTGCTGACAGAAATGTAGATTGAAGTGGTTGGGTTCAAGGAACTCAAGAATTTGTATCCAGAGGATCCTGATTTTGGTAAAGCTTGGAAAGCTTGTATAGATCCTGTTACTCTAAACAAGATGAAATGGTTGGATTTCATCATCCAGGATGATATGCTATTCAGAGGGAGTCAGTTGTGCATTCCATGAAGTTCTATGAGGGAGAATCTCATCAATGAGAAGCATAGCGAAGGATTGGCTAGACATTTTGGTCATGATAAAACCCTTGGTTTGGTTAGTGAGAATTATTATTGGCTATAGTTGTAGCAAGATGTGAAGAAGTTTATACAGAGTTGCAGAGTATGTCAAATGGCGAAAGGAGTGATGCAAAATACAGGGTTGTATCAACCATTACCCGTACCAAAAAAACTTTGGGTGGATATCGGCATGGACTTTGTTCTTGGTTTACCGAAGACTCAGCGGGGACATGATTCAATTTTTATGGTGGTTGACAGATTTTCAAAGATGGCACATTTCATTCCCTGCAAGAAGACTAATGATGTTGTTCATGTAGCAGAATTTTTTTAAAGAAGTAGTGAGACTTCATGGTTTGCTAAAGACCATAATTTCAGATTGGGACACTAACTTTGTTAGATATTTCTGGTGTACATTGTGAAAGAAGTTGAAGACAGATTTAAAATTTAGTTCATCACATCATCCACAGACTGATGGATAGAGAGAGGTGGTGAATAGGAGTTTGAAAAATTTACTGAAATGTTTGGTTGGAGATAAGCCAATAGGATGGGATTCAATTTTACCACAGGTGAAATTTGCATAAAATAATTCTGTCAACAAGAGCACTGGTAAATCACCATTCCAGATTGTATATGGAAGTAGTCCAAAAAATACATCTAAATTGAGGAAGAGAGATAAAGGAGAAATAAGTAGTGGTGAAGCTTAGGATTTTGTAGAACATTTGAAGAACATCCATGGGGAGGTGTGGAAGCATATTACCAAGATGAACATACAGTATAAGGCTAAGGCAGATGAGAAAAGGAGGTATAATGAATGTTAGGTTGGTGATGAAGTCATGGTTCATTTGCGAAAGGAGCGGTTTCAAGTTGGTACATATAACAAGTTGAAAATGAAGAAGTTTGGACCATGTAGGATACTGAAGAAAAATATTTCACGAAACACATATGAGGTAGAATTGCCTACTGAGCTAAATATTTCACCAGTGTTTAACATTTCAGATCTGACAGAGTATCATGAAGGAGGTGTTGAAGATGAGATCACAGTAGCACAGTGGAGTATTCCAGCAACTAGTTCATACATTAAGGAGATTGAAGATATACTGGATAGTCGTGTTGGAAGAAGCACAAGAAACAAGACATATGAAGAATATCTGGTAAAGTGAAAAGGATGACCTATTGAAGATTCATCATGGCTAACAAGGGTGGAGGTCAACCCTGTTGGTTTTCCTCTCCACACCTGAGTCGTGATAGGGTCACTTCTCAAATTACCCTGGGTGTCTGATGCAGGAGCATCCTGGGTGTAAGAGCAATCTTGCATCACCCAAAAAAAATAAAAAATAAAATAAAATAAAATATTTCTATTTTTATATTCAATAAGGGCTATTTTGTGTAGAGCTGCTATTTATGGAAAGTTACTATTTTTGGTAATTTTTGTATGTGCTCAGAATGATCTGATTTCTTTATTGGAGGTTCATTTTGGTCATATAAGTCTCCCAGTAAAGTTTCATTGCCAGATCAAGCGTATATTGAAAGATATTGAAGATTTTCGGTATTGGCAGCAGGGTACAAAAACTTTGAACTCAGTTTTGAAGGTTTTAGATGCCCTAGATGAGGTCAAAAATTTGGGTGACAAGCGCTTGCGCTGTCAAGCCTGTAGAGCACTTCGTGGCATTTCTGAAATAGGGTTATAATAGCTGAGCGGGTCAACAGGTGATGACTTATGGTCTTTGGAAGTTGGGCCATCTGAAATGGCAGAAAATAATTTTCTTTAAAATTTATGTTCAGGTTTCAAAGGTTATCTTGAGTTGACTATGATGTAATAAAATGTAAAATAAAATAATTTTAAGTTGGTCGACCTTATTGGCTAAAATTCTGGAATGTTCCCAGGCGGTGGAAAATTGCCTATATAAGGAAGGCTGTATTATTGTCTTAGGCAGTTTAGAATAGTTCTAGGTAGTAGATATGTGTAATAGTTCGAGGCTTTGTCTTACAAAATATTGTAAGGGAATGCCCATGTGGCTTTGCATATTATAATTCTGAAAGTTTGTAATTCTACATTTGTGGAGATAATAAGAAGCCAATTTTCTATTCTTGCATATTGTTGTTGTTTCTCTATTTCTGTTATGTGTTTGTGGTATTAAGGGGAGCACCCTTCATCAAGTGGTATCAGAGCAGGAGTTCTTGAGTGTGTAAATAGATCACCGACTATGAGGTAGTTTGCACTAGGACCGTGGCTAGGGTTTCAGCGTGCATCGCGAAAATGCCTCGATGAAGAGAATGTAGCGGAAGAGCTGGAGCTGTGACACCTAAGGTTAGAGAGTTGTAGAGATAAGTGCGAGCATTGCAAGAAGAGATTCACAGAGGAATGAATCTTAATGTCACAGATGAAAGCGAGGATGAAGCTGAAGAAGAATATCAAGAAGGAGAAACTGAAATTATGAACCAGGAGGAAGAAAGACTTTTTCGGGCAATTTCTTAAATTGAGAAAAGACCTAAGATTGAGGTTCTTACATTTTCTGGAAATGTTAACCCTGATGAATTGATCGACTGGATCAATAAATGTGAGGAATATTTTGAGTATGAAGATGTTGAGGATCTTGATAGGGTCAAATTTACGAAGGCCAGATTGAAAGGTCATGCGAAGATATGGTCGCAAGAGATTCAGTTGGAGCGAAATAGAAGGGGAAAGGAGAAAATCATGAGATGGGATCAGATGGTGGATAAATTGAAGTGACAGTTCATTCCTGTTGATTATGAGCTTGACCTACTAAAAAAAATGCAAAGTTTGAAGCAAGCAGAAAGATCTGTTCAGGAGTATATAGAGGAGTTCTATCGACTCCTCATGAGAACAGGCCATGCAGAAGCTGATAAGGAGAAAGTTGCCCGATACCTTAATGGGTTAAATGAAGATCTGAAAAAGAAGGATGAGGCTAGTAGTAGTCAGAATCAGCGAGGAAATAATTCCAATCGCTTCCAGGATCAGAATAATAGAGATCAGAGATGAAGAGGAAGATGACAAGGATCTGGAAGAGGTGGCTTCCATGGAACATATTTTCACTGTGGAGAAGAAGGTCATAGGGCATTTGAATATCCTTAGCGCCAAGGTAGAATAGACAGGAGAAATGAAGGCTAGGCCAGAGTTGCACATGTAGATGAAGATGCCAGATCATCAAATTTTGAAGATGCTGAAAGAGGAGAAACATTGATTAACAAAAGAGACCTGTTGAGTGGTGAGAATGAACGTGAGCAAAGGAGGAGCCTATTTCACACTAGGTGCAAGTGTGAAGGTAAATGTTGTGATATGATTATTTATAGTGGAAGCACTGACAATTTGGTGTCAGAAGAGATGGTGACAAAGTTGAAGCTCAAGAGACAGAAACACCCACATCCATATCGGATTGCCTGGGTACAGGATGACCACAAGGTCATGGTCAATGAACAATGCCTAGTGAAGTTTAAGATTGGAAAATACCAAGATGAGGTATTATGTGATATCATATCTATGGATGCATGTCATATGTTGTTGGGTAGACCATGACACTTTGACAGATGTGTTGTACATGATGGTCATGCGAATACCTATTTCTTGACAAAGGATGGAGTGTGACATAAGCTAAAACCATTGAAGGAGACTGAAGAAAAGGTATGTGGTAATGCAAGGATAACTTTGGTTGATGAAAAATTTTTTATAGATGGTATGAGACATGAGCATGTATGTTTTTCTTTAATTCTAAAAGCTGGTAAAGAGGAAGTAGAAGATGTTCATGTAGAAGTTGCAGATTTGTTGAATGCGTTTCAGGATATTGTATTCGATAATGTGCCTGATGGATTACCACCAGTCATGAAGATCAGTCATCAGATGGACTTGATCCCAAGAGTGAGTTTTCCGAATAAGACAGCACACAGAATGACACCTGCAGAAAGTGAGGAGTTGAACAGACAAGTACATGAACTATTACAGAAAGGATTGATCCATGAGAGTCTGAGTCCCTGTACTGTACCAGCGGTATTAGCACCAAAGAAGAATAGAGAATGGAGGATGTGTATAGATTCTAGAGCAATAAACAAGATCACAGTCAAGTATAAGTATTCATTGCCATGAATGGATGATATTATGGACTGTTTGAGTGGAGCTGTGTATTTCTCAAAGATAGATCTGAAGAGTCGATATCATCAGATTCGGATCAGAGAAGGAGATGAATGGAAGAATGCCTTCAAGACAAAGGAAAGACTGTATGAGTGGTTAGTCATGCCTTTTGGGCTAACCAATGCACCGAACACTTTCATGCGGCTCATGAACGAGGTTCTGAAAGAATTTGTGGCTAAGTTTGTCATCGTTTACCTAGATGATATTTTGATCTTTAGTAAGACATTGGATGAGCATATGATGCATATTCATATGGTATTTGAGAAGTTGAGAGAAGAAAAATTGCTGATTAATTTGAAGAAGTGCAGTTTTGTGAAGAAAGAGTTGGTGTATTTGGGGTTTGTAGTTTCAAGAGAAGGTCTAAAAATAGACCCAAAGAAGGTACAGGCTATCTTTGAATGACCTACGCCAATGAGTGCTACCGAGGTAAGATCTTTTCATGGTCTAGCTCATTTTTATAGAAAGTTTATCAAAAATTTTAGCAGTATTTGTGGTCCCTTGACTGAGACAATGAGAGGGGATAGAAAAGAGTTTAAGTGGACTAAAGGAGCAGAAAAGAGTTTTCCTTTGTTGAAACAAAAAGTTACAGAACAACCTATTTTAGCACTTGCAGATTTTAATAAGGTGTTTCAAGTAGATTATGATGCTAGTGGTACTGTAATAGGAGCTATTATGAGCCAAGAAGGTAAACCTATTTTGCTTATTTCAGTGAGAAGTTAAATAATGCCAAGAGAAAATATTCTATTTATGATCAGAAATTTTATCCTATAGTTCAGGCATTAAAGAAGTAGAGACATTATCTACTTCCTAATGAGTTTATTTTGTATACTGATCATCAAGCTTTGCAATATTTGAATAGTCAAAGAAAATTGAATCAAAGACATTTGAAATGGGTTGAGTTTTTGTAGAGTTATACATTTGTTTTGAAACACAGGAGTAGAAAGTCTAATAGGGTTGTAGATGCTCTTAGCAGAAGGCAACTATTGCTGACAGAAATGCAGATTGAAGTGGTTGGGTTCAAGGAACTCAAGAATTTGTATCTAGAGGATCTTAATTTTGGTAAAGCTTGGAAAGCTTGTACAGATCCTGTTACTCTAGATAGGACAAAATGGTTGGATTTCATCATCCAGGATGATATGCTACTCAGAGGGAGTCAATTGTGCATTCCATGAAGTTCTATGAGGGAGAATCTCATCACTTAAAAGCATAGCAGAGGATTGGCTGGATATTTTAGTCGTGATAAAACCCTTGGTTTAGTTAGTGAAAATTATTATTGGCCACAGTTGTAGCAAGATGTGAAGAAGTTTGTACAAAGTTGTAGAGTATGTCAAATGGTGAAAGGAGTGAAGCAGAATACAGGTTTGTATCAGCTATTACCCGTACGAAAGAAGCCTTGGGAGGATATCAGCATGGACTTTGTTCTTGGTTTACCGAGGACTTAGCGGGGACATGATTCAATTTTTGTGGTGGTTGACAGATTTTCAAAGATGGCACATTTCATTCCCAGCAAGAAGACTAATGATGGTGTTTATGTAGTAGAATTGTTTTTCAGAGAAGTAGTCAGACTTCATGGTTTGCCAAAGACCATAGTTTCAGATCGAGACACTAAGTTTGTTGGATATTTTTGGTGTACTTTGTGGAAGAAGTTGAAGATAGATTTGAAGTTCAGTTCATCACATCATCCACAGACTGATGGACAGACACAGGTGGTGAATAGGAGTTTGGAAAATTTGCTGAGATGTTTGGTTGGAGATAAGCCAACAGGATGGGATTTAATTTTACCACAAGCGGAATTTGCATACAATAATTCTATCAATAGGAGCACTGGTAAATCACCATTCTAAATTATATATGAAAGTAGTCAAAAAAATGCATCTGAATTGAGGAAGATAGATAAAAGAGAAATAAGAAGTGCTAAAGCTAAGAATTTTGCAGAACATTTGAAGAACATCCATGGGGAGGTGAGGAAGAATATTACCAAGATGAATGCACAGTATAAGACTAAGGCAGATGAGAAAAGGAGGTATAAGGAATTTTAGGTTGGTGATGAAGTCATGGTTTATTTGTGAAAGGAGCAGTTTCCAGTTGGTACATATAACAAGTTAAAAATAAAGAGGTTTGGACCATGTAGGATACTGAAGAAACATGATTCAGGAAACGCATATGAGGTAGAATTGCCTAGTGAGCTAAATATTTCACCAGTGTTTAACATTTTAGATCTGACAGAGTATCATGAAGGAGGTGTTGAAGATGAGATCACAGTAGCACAGTGAAGTATTCCAACAACTAGTTCAGACACTAATGAGATTGAAGATATACTGGATAGTCATGTTGGCAGAAGCATAAGAAACAAGACATATGAAAAATATCTAGTCAAGTGGAAAGGATGACCTGTTGAAGATTCATCATGGCTAACAAGGGTAGAGGTTAACCATCTTAGTTTTTCTCTGCACACCTGAGTCATGACAGGGTCACTTCTCAAATTACCATGGGTGTCTGATGCAGGAGCATCTTGGGTGTAAGAGCAATTTTGCATCACCCAAAGAAAAAGAAAAAAAAAAATATTTCTATTTTTATATTCAATAAGGGCTATTTTCTGCAGAGTTGCTATTTATGGAAAATTACTATTTTTGGTAATTTTCATATGTGCTCAAAATGATCTGATTTCTTTCTTGGAGGTTCATTTTTATCATATAAGTCTTCGAGTAAAGTTTCATTGCCAGATCAAGTGTATATTGGAAGATATTAAAGATTTTCAGTATTGGTAGCAGGGTACAGAAATTTGAACTCAGTTTTGAAAGCTTTAGAGGTCCCGAATGAGGTCAAAAATTTGGGTGACGGGTGCTTGCACCATCAAGCCTATAGAGCGCTTCGTGGCATTTCTGAAATGGTGTTATAATAGCCGAGTGGGTCAATGGGTGATGACTTATGGTCTTCAGAAGTTGGGCCATCTGAAATGGCAAAAAATAATCTTCTTCAAAATTTATGTTCAGGTTTCAAAAGTTATCTTGAGCCGACTATGATGTAATAAAATATAAAATAAAATAATTCTAAGTTAGTCGGGCTTATTGGATAAAATTCTGGAACCTTCCCAAATGGTGGAAAATTTCCTATATGAGGAAGGCTGTATTATTGTCTTAGGCAGTCTAGAATAGTTCTGGGTAGTAGATCTAGGTAATAGTTCGAGGCTTTGTCCTATAGAATATTGTAAGGGAATGCCCATGTGGCTTTGCATATTGTAATTCTGAAAGTTTGTAATTCCACATTTGTGGAGATAATAAGAAGCCAATTTTTTGTTCTTGCATATCAAAGCAGGAGTTCTTGAGTGTGTAAACAGATCGCTGACTGTGAGGCAGTTTGCACCGGGACCGTGGTTAGGGTTTCAGTGCGCATCACAAAAATACCTCCATGAAGAGAACATGGCGGAAGAGCTGATGCTACAGAGACAAGTGCGAGTATTGCAAGAAGAGATTCGCAGAGGAATGAATCTTAATGTTAGAGATGAAAGTGAGGATGAAGCCGAAAAAAAATATCAAGAAGGAGAAACTGAAATTGTGAACCAGGAGGAAGAAAGACTTTTTTGGGCAATTTGCAAAATTGAGAAAAGACCTAAGATCGAGGTTCCTACATTTTCTAGAAATCTTAACCCAGAGGAATTGATCGACTGGATCAATGAATGTGAGAAATATTTTGAGCATGAAGATGTGGAGGATCTTGATAGGGTTAAATTTGCGAAGGCCAGACTGAAAGGTCATGCGAAGATATGGTGGCAAGAGATTTAGTTGGAGTGAAATAGAAGGGGAAAGGAGAAAATCATGAGATGGGATCAGATGGTGGATAAATTGAAGCGACAGTTCATTCCTGTTGATTATGAGCTTGACGTACTAAAAAAAATACAAAGTTTAAAGCAAGCAGGAAGATCTGTTCAGGAGTATACAGAGGAGTTCTATCGACTCCTCATCAGAACAGGCCATGCAGAAGCTGATAAGGAGAAAGTTACCCAATACCTTAATGGGTTAAGGCCAAGCATTCAGGAGGAGTTGAATCTAATTCGAATGAATAGTATTGAAAAGGCATACCAGTTTGCCCTAAAAGTAGAAGAAAAGCTGAACAAAAAGTTTGAGAGCAGACAAAATAGAAGAGGTCATGGTGGAAGATCTGGTGGACGGTCATATGGTGGCCGAAATGAAGATCCAAAAAAGAAGGATGAGGCCATTAGCAGTCAGAATCAGCAAGAAAATAATTCCAATCACTTCCAGGATCAGAATAATAAAGATCAGAGAGGAAGAGGAAGAGGACAAGGATCTGGAAGAGGTGGCTTCCATGGAACATGTTTTCACTGTGGAGAAGAAGGTCATAGGGCATTTGAATATCCTCAGTGCCAAGGCAGATTAGACAAGAGAAATGAAGGCCAGGCCAGAGTTGCACATATAGATGAAGATGCCAGATCATCAAATTTTGAAGATGCTGAAAAAGGAGAAACATTGATTAACAGAAGAGTCATGTTGAGTGGTGAGAATGAACCTAAGCAAAGGAGGAGCTTGTTTCACACCAGGTGCAAGTGTGAAGGTAAATGTTGTGATGTGATTATTGATAGTGGAAGCCCTGACAATTTGGTGTCAGAAGAGATGGTGAAAAAGTTGAAGCTCAAGAGATAGAAACACCCACATTCATATCGGATTGCCTAGGTACAGGATGACCACAAGGTCATGGTCAATGAACAATGCCTGGTGAAGTTGAAGATTGGCAGATACCAAGATGAGGTATTATGTGATATCATATCTATGGATGCATGTCATATGTTGTTGGGTAGACCATGGTAGTTTGATAGATGTTCTGTACATGATGGTCATGCGAATACCTATTCCCTGACAAAGGATGGAGTGCGACATAAGCCAAAACCATTGAAGGAGACTGAAGAAAAAGTATGTGGTAATGAAAGGATAATTTTGGTTGATGGAAGAAATTTTCTAGATGGTATGAGGCATGAGCATGTATGTTTTGCTTTAATTCCAAAAGCTGGTAAAGAGGAAGTAGAAGATGTTCCTGTAGAAGTTGTAGATTTGTTGAATGAGTTTCAGGATATTGTATCTGATAACGTGCCTGATGGATTACCACCAGTCAAAAAGATCAGTCATCAGATGAACTTGATCCCATGAATGAGTTTTCTGAATAAGGCAGCACATAGAATGACACCTACAGAAAGTGAGGAGTTGAATAAACAAGTACATGAACTGTTACAGAAAGGATTGATCTGTGAGAGTCTGAGTCCTTATGCTGTACTAGTGGTATTAGCACCAAAGAAGAATGGAGAATGGACGATGTGTACAGATTCTAGGGCAATAAACAAGATCATAATCAAGTACAGGTTTCTATTGCCATGAATGGATGATATTATGGACTGTTTGAGTGGAGCTGTGTATTTCTCAATGATAGATCTGAAGAGTGGATATCATCAGATTCGGATCAGAGAAGGAGATGAATGGAAGACTGCCTTCAAGAGAAAGGAAGGACTGTATGAGTGGTTAGTCATGCCTTTTGGGCTAACCAATGCACCGAGCACTTTCATGCGGCTCATGAACGAGGTTCTGAAAGAATTTCTAGGTAAGTTTGTCATCGTTTGCCTAGATGATATTTTGATCTTTAGTAAGACATTGGATGAGCATATGATACATATTCGTATGGCATTTGAGAAGTTGAGAGAAGAAAAATTGTTGATTAATTTGAAGAAGTGTAGTTTTGTGAAGAAAGAGTTAGTGTATTTGGGGTTTGTAGTTTCAGGAAAATGTATAAAAATTTATCCAGAGAAGGTACAAGCTATCCTTGAATGGCCTACACCAAAGAGTGCTATCGAGGTAAGAACTTTTCATGGTCTAGCTAGTTATTACAGAAAGTTTATCAAAAATTTTAGCAGTATTTGTGGTCCCTGGACTGAGACAATGAGAGGGGATAGAAAAGAGTTTAAGTGGACTAAAGGGGTAAAAAAAAGTTTTCAATTGTTGAAACAAAAAGTTACAGAACAACCTATTTTAGCACTTTCAAATTTTAATAAGGTGTTTCAAGTAGATTGTGATGCTAGTGGTACTGCAATAGGAGCTCTCTATGAGCCAAGAAGGTAAATCTGTTGCTTATTTTAGTGAGAAGTTAAATGATGCCAAGAGAAAATATTTGGTTTATGATCAAGAATTTTACGCTATAGTTTAGGCATTAAAGAAGTGGAGACATTATCTACTTCCTAAAGATTTTGTTTTGTATACTGATCATCAAGCTTTGCAATATTTGAATAGTCAAGGAAAATTGAATCAAAAGTATTTGAAATGGGTTGAGTTTTTGTAGAGTTATACATTTATTTTGAAACACAAGAGTGGAAAGTCTAATAGGGTTGCAGATGCTCTTAGCAGAAGGCAACTATTGCTGATAGAAATACAGATTGAAGTGGTTGGGTTCAAGGAACTGAAGAATTTATATCCAGAAGATCCTGATTTTGGTGAAGCTTGGAAAGCTTGTACAGATCCTTTACTCTAGAGAAGATGAAATGGTTGGATTTCAGCATCCAGGATTATATGCTATTTAGAGGGAGTCAGTTGTGCATTCCACGAAGTTTTATGAGGGTGAATCTCATCAAGGAGAAGCATAGCGGAGGATTGGCTGGATATTTTGGTCGTGATAAAATTATTGGTTTGGTTAGTGAGAATTATTATTAGCCACAGTTGCAGCAAGATGTGAAGAAGTTTGTACAGAGTTGCAGAGTATGTCAAATGGTGAAAGGAGTGAAGTAGAATACAGAGTTGTATCAGCCATTACCCGTACCAAAGAAGCCTTGGGAGGATATCAGCATGGACTTTGTTCTCGGTTTACCGAGGACTCAGCGGGGACATGATTCAATTTTTGTGGTGGTTGACAGATTTTCAAAGATGACATATTTCATTCTCTGCAAGAAGACTAATGATGCTGTTCATGTAGTAGAATTGTTTTTCAAAGAAGTAGTGAGACTTCATGGTTTGCCAAAAACCATAGTTTCAGATTGGGACACTAAGTTTGTTAGATATTTCTGGCATACATTGTGGAAGAAGTTGAAGATAGATTTGAAGTTCAGTTCATCACATCATCCACAGACTGATGGACAGACAGAGGTGGTGAATAGGAGTTTGGGAAATTTATTGAGATGTTTAGTTGGAGATAAGCCAACAAGATGAGATTTAATTTTACCACAAGCAGAATTTGCATACAATAATTCTATCAATAGGAGCACTGGTAAATCACCATTCCAGATTGTATATGGAAGTAGTCCAAGAAATTCATCTGAATTGAGGAAGATAGATAAATGATAAATAAGTAGTGCTGAAGCTAAGGATTTTGTAGAACATTTGAAGAACATCCATGGGGAGGTGAGGAAGCATATTACCAAGATGAACGCACAGTATAAGGCTAAGGTAGAGGAGAAAAGGAGGTATAAGAAATTTCAAGTTGGTGATGAAGTCATGGTTCATTTGCGAAAGGAGCGGTTTCTAGTTGGTACATATAACAAGTTGAAAATGAAGAAGTTTGGACAATGTAGGATACTGAAGAAACATGATTCAGAAAATGCATATGAGGTAGAATTGCCTACTGAGCTAAATATTTCACCAGTGTTTAACATTTCAGATCTGATAGATTATCATGAAAGAGGTGTTGAAGATAAGATCATAGTAGCACAGTGGAGTATTCTAGCAACTAGTTCAGACACTAAGGAGATTGAAGATATACTAGATAGTCGTGTTGGCAGAAGCACAAGA
The DNA here is from genome assembly GCA_027943335.1 of Chamaecyparis obtusa. Classification (NCBI taxonomy): domain Eukaryota; kingdom Viridiplantae; phylum Streptophyta; class Pinopsida; order Cupressales; family Cupressaceae; genus Chamaecyparis; species Chamaecyparis obtusa. The sequence continues at coordinate 69,562 of BSBK01008965.1, forward strand.
AACAGGACATATGAAGAATATCTAGTCAAGTGGAAAGGACAACCTGTTGAAGATTCATCATGGCTAACAATAGTGGAGGTTAACCATCTTGGTTTTCCTCTGCACACTTGAGTCGTGACAGGGTCACTTCTCAAATTACCCTAGGTGTAAGACCAATCTTGCATTTTGTGTAGAGCTGCTATTTATGAAAAGTTACTATTTTTGGTAATTTTTGTATGTGCTCAGAATGGTCTGATTTCTTTCTTGGAGGTTTATTTTGGTTATATAAGTCTCCCAGTAAAGTTTCATTGCCAAATCAAGTGTATATTGGAAGATATTGAAGATTTTCGGTATTGGTCGTAGGGTACAAAAATTTTGAACTCAATTTTGAAGGTTTTAGAGGCCCTGGATGAGGTCAAGAATTTGGGTGACATGCGCTTGCGCCATAAAGCCTATAGAGCGCTTCGTGGCATTTTTGAAATGGAGTTATAATAGCTGAGCGGGTCAACGGGTGATGACTTATGATCTTCAAAAGTTGAGCCATCTGAAATGGTGGAAAATAATTTTCTTCAAAATTTCTGTTCAGGTTTCAAAGGTTATCTTGAGCCGACTATGATGTAATAAAATGTAAAATAAAATAATTCTAAGTTGGTCGGCCTTATTGGCTAAAATTCTGGAACCTTCCCAGGCGGTGGAAAATTGACTATATAAGGAAGGTTGTATTATTGTCTTAGGCAGTTCAGAATAGTTCTGGGCAGTAGATCTGGGTAATAGTTCGAGGCTTTGTCCTATAAAATATTGTAAGGGAATGCTAATGTGACTTTGCATATTCTAATTCTGAAAGTTTGTAATTCCACATTTATGGAGATAATAAGAAGCCAATTTTCTATTCTTACATATTATTGTTGTTTATCTATTTCTGTTATGTGTTTGTGGTATTAAGGGGAGCACCCTTCATCAAGTGGTATTAGAGCAGGAGTTCTTGACTGTGTAAATAGATCACCGACTGTGAGACAGTTTGCACTAGGACCATGGTTAGTGTTTTAGCGCGCATCGCAAAAATACCTCCACGAAGAGAACATAGCGGAAGAGTTGGTGCTGTGACACCTGAGGTTAGAGAGCTGTAGAGACAAGTGTGAGTATTGCAAGAAGAGATTCTCAGAGGAATGAATCTTAATGTCAGAGATGAAAGCGAGGATGAAGCTAAAGAAAAATATCAAGAAAGAGAAACTAAAATTGTGAACCAGGAGGAAGAAAGACTTTTTCGCTCAATTTCTAAGATTGGGAAAAGACCTAAGATTGAGGTTCCTACATTGTTTAAAAATCTGAACCTAGAGGAATTGATCGACTAGATGAATGAATGTGACAAATATTTTGAGTATGAAGATGTTGAGGATCCTTATAGGGTCAAATTTGTGAAGGCCAGACTGAAAAGTCATGCGAAGATATGGTGGCAAGAGATTCAGTTGGAGCGAAATAGAAGGGGGAAGGAGAAAATCATGAGATGGAATCGAATGGTGGATAAATTAAAGTGACAGTTCATTCCTGTTGATTATGAGCTTGACCTACTAAAGAAAATGCAAAGTTTGAAGCAAGCAAGAAGATCTGTTCAGGAGTATACAGAGGAGTTCTATCGACTCCTCATCAGAATAGGCCATGCAGAAGCTAATAAGGAGAAAGTTGCTCGATACCTTAATGGGTTAAGGCCAAGCATTCAGTAGGAGTTGAATCTGGTTTGAATGAATAGTATTGAAGATGCATACCAGTTTGCTCTAAAAGTAGAGGAAAAATTGAACAAGAAGTTTGAGAGCAGACAAAATGGAAGAGGTCATGGTGGAAGATCTGGTGGATGGTCATATGGTAGCCGAAATGAAGATCTGAAAAAAAAGGATGAGGTCAGTAGTAATCAGAATCAGTGAGGAAATAATTCTAATCACTTCCAGGATTAGAATAATAGAGATCAGAGAGGAAGAGGAAGAGGACAAGGATCTGGAAGAGGTGGCTTCCGTGGAACATATTTTCACTATGGAGAAGAAGGTCATGGGGTATTTGAATGTCCTTAGCACCAAGGCAGAATAGACAGGTGAAATGAAGGCTAGACCAGAGTTGCACATGTAGATGAAGATGCCAGATCATCAAATTCTAAAGATGCTGAAAAAGGAGAAACATTGATTAACAGAAGAGTCATGTTGAGTGGTGAGAATGAACCTGAGCAAAGGAGGAGCCTGTTTCACACCAGGTGCAAGTGTGAAGATAAATGTTGTGATGTGATTATTGATAGTGGAAGCACTGAAAATTTAGTGTCAGAAGAGATGGTGACAAAGTTGAATCTCAAGAGATAGAAACACCCACATCCATATCGGATTGCTTGGGTACAGGATGACCACAAGGTCATGCTCAATGAACAATGCCTGGTGAAGTTCAAGATTGGTGGATACCAAGATGAGGTATTGTATGATATCATATCTATGGATGCATGTCATATGTTGTTGGGTAGACCATGGCAGTTTGACAGATGTGTTGTACATGATGGTCGTGCGAATACCTATTCCTTGACAAAGGATGGAGTGCGATATAAACTAAAACTATTGAAGGAGACTGAAGAAATGGTATGTGGTAATGTGGTATGTGGTTGATAGAAGAAATTTCCTAGATGATATGAGGCATGACCATGTATGTTTTGCTTTAATTCTAAAAGCTAGTAAAGAGGAAGTAGAAGATGTTCCTATAGAAGTTGCAGATTTATTGAATGATTTTCAAGATATTGTATCCAATAACATATTTGATGGATTACCACCAGTCAGGAAGATCAGTCATCAAATGGACTTGATCTCAAGAGTGAGTTTTCTGAATAAGGCAGCACACAAAATGACACCTGCAGAAAGTGAGAAGTTGAACAGACAAGTACATGAACTGTTACAGAAATGATTGATCTGTGAGAGTTTGAGTCCCTGTGCTGTACCAGTGGTATTAGCACCAAAAAAGAATGGAGAATGGAGGATGTGTACAGATTTTAGGGCAATAAACAAGATCACAATCAAGTACAGGTTTCCATTGCCACGAATGGATGATATTATGGACAGTTTGAGTAGAGTTGTGTATTTCTCAAAGATAGATCTGAAGAGTGGATATCATCAGATTTAGATCAGAGAAGGAGATGAATATAATATTGCCTTCAAGAGAAAGGAAGGACTATATGAGTGGTTAGTCATGCCTTTTGCGCTAACCAATACACCGAGCACTTTCATGCAGCTCATGAATGAGGTTCTGAAAGAATTTCTGAGTAAGTTTGTCATCGTTTGCCTAGATGATATTTTGATCTTTAGTAAGACATTGGATGAGCATATGATACATATTCGTATGGTATTTGAGAAGTTGAGAGAAGAAAAATTGCTGATTAATTTGAAGAAGTGCAGTTTTGTGAAGAAAGAGTTGGTGTATTTAGGGTTTGTAGTTTCAAGAGAAGGTCTAAAAATGGACCCAGAGAAGGTACAGGCTATCCTTGAATGGCCTACGCCAAGGAGTGCTACCGAGGTAAGATCTTTTCATGGTCTAGCTAGTTTTCATAGAAAATTTATCAAAAATTTTAGCAGTATTTGTGGTCCCTTGACTGAGACAATGAGAGGGGATAGAAAAGAGTTTAAGTGGACTAAAGGAGCAGAAAAGAGTTTTCAATTGTTGAAACAAAAAGTTACAGAATAACCTATTTTAGCACTTCTAGATTTTAATAACGTGTTTCATGTACATTGTGATGCTAGTGGTACTGCAATAGGAGCTGTTATGAGCCAAGAAGGTAAACCTGTTGCTTATTTCAATGAGAAGTTAAATGATGCCAAGAGGAAATATTCTGTTTATGATCAGGAATTTTATGCTATAGTTCAGGCATTAAAGAAGTGGAGACATTATCGACTTCCTAAAGAGTTTGTTTTGTATACTGATCATCAAGCTTTGTAATATTTAAATAGTTAAAAAAAATTGAATCAAAGGCATTTGAAATGGGTTGAGTTTTTGGATAGTTATATATTTGTTTTGAAACAGAGGAGTAGAAAGTCTAATAGGGTTGCAGATGCTCTTAGCAGAAGGCAACTATTACTCATAGAAATGCAAATTGAAGTGATTGGGTTCAAGGAACTCAAGAATTTGTATCCAGAGGATCCTGTTACTCTAGATAGGATGAAATGGTTGGATTTCATCATTCAGGATGATATGCTATTCAGAGCGAGTCAGTTGTGCATTCCATGAAGTTCTATGAGGTAGAATCTCATCAAGGAGAAGCATAGCGGAGGATTGGCTGGACATTTTGGTCATGATAAAAGCTTTGGTTTGGTTAGTGAGAATTATTATTGGCCATAGTTGCAGCAAGATGTGAAGAAGTTTGTACAGCGTTGCAGAGTATATCAAATGGCGAAAGGAGTGAAGCAGAATACAGGGTTGTATCAGCCATTAACCGTACCAAAGAAGCCTTGGGAGGATATCAACATGGACTTTGTTCTTGGTTTACCAATGACTCAGTGAGGACATGATTCAATTTTTGTGGTGGTTGACAGATTTTTAAAAATGACAAATTTCATTCCCTACAAGAAGACTAATGATGCTATTCATGTAGCAGAATTATTTTTCAGAGAAGTAGTGAGACTTCATGGTTTGCCAAAGACCATAGTTTCAGATCAGGACACTAAGTTTGTTAGATATTTCTAGCGTACATTGTGGAAGAAGTTGAAGACATATTTGAAGTTTAGTTCATCAAATCATCCACAGACTAATAGACAAAGAGAGGTGGTGAATAGGAGTTTGGGAAATTTGCTGAGATGTTTGGTTGGAGATAAGCCAACAGAATGAGATTTAATTTTACCACAGGTAGAATTTGCATACAATAATTCTGTCAACAGGAGCACTAGTAAATCACCATTCTAGATTGTATATGGAAGTAGTCCAAGAAATGTATCTGAATTGAGGAAGATAGATAAAAGAGAAATAAGTAGTGCTGAAGCTAAAGATTTTGCAGAACATTTGAAGAACATCCATGGGGAGGTGAGGAAGCATATTACTAAGATGAACGCACATTATAAGGCTAAGGTAGATGAGAAAAGGAGGTATAAGGAATTTTAGATTGGTGATAAAGTCATGGTTCATTTGCGAAAGGAGCAGTTTACAGTTGGTACATATAACAAGTTAAAAATGAAGAAGTTTGGACCATGTAGGATACTGAAAAAATATTATTTAGGAAATGCATATGAGGTAGAATTGCCTACTGAGCTAAATATTTCACTAGTGTTTAACATTTTAGATCTGACAGAGTATCATGAAGGAGGTGTTGAAGATGAGATCATAGTAGCATAGTGGAGTATTCCAACAATTAGTTCAGACACTAAGGAGATTGAAGATATACTGGATAGTCATGTTGGTAGAAGCACAAGAAATAGGACATATGAAGAATATCTGGTCAAGTGGAAAGGATGACTTGTTGAAGATTCATCATGGCTAATAAGGGTGGAGGTTAACCATCTTAATTTTCCTCTACACACCTGAGTCATGACAGGGTCACTTCTCAAATTACCCTAGGTGTCTGATGCAGGAGCATCCTAGGTGTAAGAGCAATCTTGCCTAACCTAAAAAAAATAAAAATATATATATATATATATTTCTATTTTTATATTCAATAAGGGCTATTTTGTGCAGAGCTGCTATTTATGAAAAGTTACTAATTTTGGTAATTTTTGTATGTGCTCAGAATGATTTGATTTCTTTTTTGGAGGTTCATTTTGGTCATATAAGTCTCCCAGTAAAGTTTCATTGCCAGATCAAGTGTATATTGGAAGATATTGAAGATTTTCAGTATTGGCTACAGGGTACAGAAACTTTGAACTCAGTTTTGAAAGCTTGAGAGGCCCCGGATGAGGTCATGAATTTGGGTGACAAGCCACTTGCACCATCAAGCTTGTAGAGCACTTTGTGGCATTTCTGAAATGGGGTTATAATAGCTGAGCGGGTCAACGGGTGATGACTTATGGTCTTGGGAAGTTGGACCATCTGAAATGATGAAAAATAATTTTTTTCAAAATTTTTGTTCGGGTTTCAAAAGTTATCTTGAGCCGACTATGATGTAATAAAATGTAAAATAAAATAATTCTAAGTTGGTTGGCCTTATTAGCTAAAATTTTGGAACCTTCGCAGACGGTGGAAAATTACCCATATAAGGAAGGCTGTATTATTGTTTAAGGTAGTTTAGAATAGTTCTGGGTAGTAGATCTGGGTAATAGTTCAAGGCTTTGTCCTATAGAATATTATAAGGGAATGCCCATGTGGCGTTGCATATTGTAATTCTGAAAGTTTGTAATTCCACATTTGTGGAGATAATAAGAAGCTAATTTTATGTTCTTACATATTGTTGTTGTTTCTCTATTTCTGTTATGTGTTTGTGGTATTAAGGGGAGCACCCTTCATCAAGTGGTATCAGAGTAGGAGTTCTTGAGTGTGTAAATAGATCACCGACTGTGAAGCAGTTTGCACTAGGACCGTGGTTAGGGTTTCAGCGCACATCGCAAAAATACCTACATGAAGAGAACATGGAGGAAGAGCTAGTGCTGTGACACCTAAGGTTAGAGAGCTGTAGAGATAAGTGTGAGAATTGCAAGAAGAGATTCATAGAAGAATGAATCTTAATGTCAGAGATGAAAGTGAGGATGAAGCCGAAGAAGAATATCAAGAAGGAGAAATTAAAATTGTGACCTAGGAGGAAGAAAGGCTTTTTCAGACAATTTCTAAGATTGGAAAAAGACCTAAGATTGAGGTTCCTACATTTTCTAGAAATCTTAACCTAGAGGAATTGATCGACTAGATCAATGAATGTGAGGAATATTTTGAGTATGAAGATTTTGAGGATCTTGATAGGGTCAAATTTACGAAGGCTAGACTGAAAGGTCATGTGAAGATATGGTGGCAAGAGATTCAGTTAGAGCGAAATAGAAGGGAAAAGGAGAAAATCATGAGATGAGATCGGATGGTGGATAAATTGAAGTGACAGTTCATTCCTATTGATTATGAGCTTGACCTATTAAAAAAATGTAAAGTTTGAAGCAAGCAGTAAGATCTGTTCAGAAGTATATAGAGGAGTTCTATTAACTCCTCATCAGAACATGCCATGCAGAAGCTGATAAGGAGAAAGTTGCCTAATACCTTAATGGGTTAAGGCCAAGCATTCAGGAGGAGTTGAATCTGGTTCGAATGAATAGTATTGAAGAGGCATACCAGTTTGCCCTAAAAGTAGAGGAAAAGCTGAACAATAAGTTTGAGAGCAGACAAAATGGAAGAGGTCATGGTGGAAGATCTGCTGGATGGTCATATGGTGGTCAAAATGAAGATCTGAAAAAGAAAGATGAGGCCAGTAGCAGTCAAAATCAATGAAAAAATAATTCCAATCACTTCCAAGATCAGAATAATAGAGATCAGAGAGGAAGAGGAAGAGGACAAGGATCTGGAAGAGGTGGCTTCCATGGAACATGTTTTCACTGTGGAGAAGAAGGTCATAGGGTATTTGAATGTTCTCAGCGCCAAGGCAGAACAGACAAGAGAAATGAAGGCCAGGCTAGAGTTGCACATGTAGATGAAGATGCCAAATCATCAAATTCTGAAGATGCTGAAAGAGGAGAAACGTTGATTAACAGAAGAGTCCTGTCGAGTGGTGAGAATGAACCTGAGCAAAAGAGGAGGTTGTTTCGCACTAGGTGCAAGTGTGAAGGTAAATGTTGTGATGTGATTATTGATAGTGGAAGCACTAACAATTTGGTGTCAGAAGAGATGGTGACAAAGTTGAAGCTCAAGAGACAAAAACACCCACATCCATATCGGATTGCCTAGGTACAGGATGACCACAAGGTCATGGTCAATGAATAATACCTAGTGAAGTTCAAGATTGGCGGATACCAAGATGAGGTATTATGTGATATCATATTTATAGATGCATATCATATGTTGTTGGGTAGACCATGACAGTTTGAGAGATGTGTTGTACATGATGGTTGTGCGAATACCTATTCCCTGACAAAGGATGGAGTGTGACATAAGCTAAAACCATTGAAGGAGATTGAAGAAAAAATATGTGGTAATGCAAGGATAACTTTGATTGATGGAAAAAATTTCTTAGATGGTATGAGGCATGAGCATGTATATTTTTCTTTAATTCTAAAAGCTGGTAAAGAAGAAGTAGAAGATGTTCCTGTAGAAGTTGCAAATTTGTTGAATGAGTTTCAGGATATTCTATTCGATAACATGCCTGATGGATTACCACCAGTCAAGAAGATCAGTCATCAGATGGACTTGATCCCAGGATTGAGTTTGCCGAATAAGGCAGTACACAGAATGACACCTGCAGAAAGTGAGGAGTTGAACAGACAAGTACATGAACTGTTACAGAAAAGATTGATCCGTGAGAGTTTGAGTTTTTGTGCTATACCAGCGGTATTAACACCAAAGAAAAATGGAGAATGGAGGATGTGTATAGATTCTAGGGCAATAAACAAGATCACAATCAAGTACAGGTTTCCATTGCTACGAATGGATGATATTATGGACTATTTGAGTGGAGCTGTGTATTTCTCAAAGATAGATCTGAAGAGTGGATATCATCAGATTCAGATCAGAGAAGGAGATAAATGGAAGACTACCTTCAAGAGAAAGGAAGGACTGTATGAGTGGTTAGTCATGCTTTTTAGGCTAACCAATGCACCGAGCACTTTCATGCGGCTCATGAATGAGGTTCTAAAAGAATTTTTGGGTAAGTTTTTCATCGTTTACCTAGATGATATTTTGATCTTTAGTAAGATATTGGATGAGCATATGATGCATATTCGTATAGTATTTGAGAAGTTGAGAGAAGAAAAATTGCTGATTAATTTGAAGAAGTGCAGTTTTGTGAAGAAAGAGTTAGTGTATTTGGGGTTTGTAGTTTCAAGAGAAGGTCTAAAAATGAACCTAGAGAAGGTACAGGCTATCATTGAATGGCCTATGCCAAAGAGTGCTACCAAGGTAAGATCTTTTCATGGTGTAGCTAGTTTTTACAGAAAGTTTATCAAAAATTTTAGCAGTATTTGTGGTCCCTTAACTGAGACAATGAGAGGGGATAGAAAAAAGTTTTCAATTATTGAAATAAAAAGTTACAGAACAACCTATTTCAGCACTTCCAAATTTTAATAAGGTGTTTCAAGTAGATTGTGATGCTAGTGGTACTGCAATAGGAGTTGTTATGAGCCAAGAAGGGAAACCTGTTGCTTATTTCATTGAGAAGTTAAATGATGCCAAGAGGAAATATTCTATTTATGAGCAAGAATTTTATGCTATAGTTTAGGAATTAAAGAAGTGGAGACATTATCTACTTCCTAAAGATTTTGTTTTGTATACTGATCATCAAGCTTTGCAATATTTGAATAGTGAAAGAAAATTGAATCAAAGACATTTGAAATGGGTTGAGTTTTTTCAGAGTTATACATTTATTTTGAAACACGGGAGTGGAAAGTCTAATAGGGTTACAGATGCTCTTAGCAGAAGGCAACTATTGCTGACAGAAATGCAGATTGAAGTGGTTGGGTTCAAGGAACTCAAGAATTTATATCCAGAGGATCATGATTTTCCTGAAGCTTGGAAAGCTTGTACAGATCCTATTACACTAGACAGGATGAAATGGTTGGATTTCATCATTCAGGATGATATGCTATTCGGAGGGAGTCAGTTGTGCATTCCATGAAGTTCTATGATGCAGAATCTCATCAAGGAGAAGCATAGCGGAGGATTGGCTGGATATTTTTGTCATGATAAAACCTTTGGTTTGGTTAGTGAGAATTATTATTGGCCATAGTTGCAGCAAGATGTGAAGAAGTTTGTACAGAGTTGTAGAGTATGTCAAATGGCGAAAGGAGTGAAGCAGAATATAAGGTTGTATCAGCTATTACCCGTACCAAAGAAGCCTTGGGAGGATATCAGTATGGACTTTGTTCTTGTTTTACTGAGGACTCAGCGGGGACATGATTCAATTTTTGTGGTGGTTGATAGATTTTCAAAGATGACACATTTCATTCCCTACAAGAAGACTAATGATGCTGTTCATGTAGCAGAATTATTTTTTAAAAAAGTAGTGAGACTTCAAAGTTTGCCAAAAACCATAGTTTCAGATCGGGACACTAAGTTTGTTGGATATTTCTAGCGTATATTGTGAAAGAAGTTGAAGACAAATTTGAAATTCAGTTCATCACATCATCCACAGAGTGATGGACAGATAGAGGTGGTGAATAGGAGTTTGAAAAATTTGCTGAGATGTTTGGTTGGAGATAAGCCAATAGGATGGGATTTAATTTTGCCACAAGTGGAATTTGCATACAATAATTCTTTCAATAGGAGCACTAGTAAATCACCATTCCAGATTGTATATGGAAGTAGTCCAAAAAATGTATCTGAATTAAGAAAGATAGATAAATGAGAAATAAGTAGTGCTAAAGCTGAAGATTTTGCAAAACATTTGAAAAATATCCATGGGGAGGTGAGGAAGCATATTACCAAGATGAACGCACAGTATAAGGCTAAGGCAGATGAGAAAAGGAGGTATAAAGAATTTGAAGTTGGTGATGAAGTCATGGTTCATTTGCGAAAGGAGTGGTTTCCAGTTGGTACATATAACAAGTTGAAAATGAAGAAGTTTGGACCATGTAGGATACTAAAGAAACATTATTCAAGAAATGCATATGAGGTAGAATTGCCTACTGAGCTAAATATTTCACCAGTGTTTAACATTTTAGATCTGACAGAGTATCATGAAGGAGGTGTTAAAGATGAGATCACAGTAGCACAGTGGAGTATTCCAGCAACTAGTTCAGACACTAAGGAGATTGAAGATATACTAGATAGTCGTGTTGGCAAAAGCACAAGAAACATGACATATGAAGAATATCTAGTCAAGTTGAAAGGATGACATGTTGAAGATTCATCATAGCTAACAAGGGTGGAGGTTAACCGTCTTAGTTTTCTTCTGCACACCTGAGTCGTGACAGGGTCACTTCTCAAACTACCCTGGGTGTCTGATGTAGGAGCATCCTGGGTGTAAGAGCAATCTTACATCACCCAAAAAAAAAAAATAATAATTTATTTTTATATTCAATAAAGGCTATTTTGTGCAGAGCTGCTATTTATTGAAAGTTACTATTTTTGGTAATTTTTATATGTGCTCAGAATGATCTAATTTCTTTCTTGGAGGTTCATTTTAGTCATATAAGTCTCCCAGTAAAGTTTCATTGCCAGATCAAGTGTATATTGGAAGATATTGAAGATTTTCGATATTGGCAGCATGGTACAGAAACTTTGAACTCAGTTTTGAAAGCTTTAGAGGCCTCGATGAGGTCAAAAATTTGGGTGATCGACACTTGCGCAAGCAAGCCTATAGAGCGCTTCGTGGCATTTTCGAAATGGGGTTATAATAGCTGAGCGGGTTAACGGGTGATGAATTATGGTCTTCGGAAGTTGGGCCATCTGAAATGGCAGAAAATAATTTTTTTCAAAATTTTTGTTCGGGTTTCAAAGGTTATCTTGAGCTGACTATAATGTAATAAAATGTAAAATAAAATAATTCTAAGTTGGTCGGCGTTATTGCCTAAAATTCTAGAACCTTCCTAGGCTGTGAAAAATTGCCTATATAAGGAAGGCTGTATTATTGTCTTAGGCAGTTTAGAATAGTTATGGGTAGTAGATCTGGGTAATAGTTCGAGGCTTTGTCCTATAGAATATTGTAACGGAATGCCCATGTGGCTTTGCACATTGTAATTCTGAAAGTTTGTAATTCTACATTTGTGGAGATAATAAGAAGTCAATTTTTTGTTCTTGCATATTGTTGTTGTTTCTCTATTTCTGGTATGTATTTGTGGTATTAAGCGGAGCACCCTTCATCAAGTCGTATCAGAGCAGGAGTTCTTGAGTGTGTAAATAGATCGCCGACTGTGAGGCAGTTTGCACCAGGACCATGGTTAGGGTTTTAGCGCGCATCACGAAAATGCCTCCACGAAGAGAACGTGGCGGAAGAGCTGGTGCTGTGACACTTGAGGTTAGAGAGCTGCAGAGACAAGTGCGAGCATTGCAAGAAGAGATTCACAGAGGAATGAATCTTAATGTCAGAGACGAAAGGGAGGATGAAGCTGAAGAAGAATATCAAGAAAGAGAAACTGAAATTGTTAACCAGGAGGAAGAAAGACTTTTTCAGGTAATTTTCAAGATTGGGAAAAGATTTAAGATTGAGGTTCCTACATTTTCTAGAAATCTTAACTCAGAGGAATTGATCAATTGGATCAATGAATATAAGGAGTATTTTGAGTATGAAGATATTGAGAATCTTGATAGGGTCAAATTTGCGAAGGCCAGACTGAAAGGTCATGCGAAGATATGGTGGCAAGAGATTCAGTTGGACCGAAATAGAAGGGGAAAGGAGAAAATTATGAGATGGGATCGGATGGTAGATAAATTGAAGTGACAGTTCATTCTTATTGATTATGAGCGTGACCTACTAAAGAAAATGTAAAGTTTGAAGTAAGCAGGAAGATCTGTTCAGGAGTATAAAGAGGAGTTCTATCGACTCCTCATCAGAACAGGCCATGCAGAAGCTGATAAGGAGAAAGTTGCCCGATACCTTAATGGGTTAAGGCCAAGCATTCAGGAGGAGTTGAATCTGGTTCGAATGAACAGTATTGAAGAGGCATACCAGTTTTTCCTAAAAGTAGAGGAAAAGCTGAACAAGAAGTTTGAGAGCAGACAAAATGGAAGAGGTCATAGTGGAAGATCTGGTGGATGGTCATATGGTGGCCAAAATGAAGATCTGAAAAAGAAGGATGAAGCTAGTAGCAGTCAGAATAAGCGAGGAAATAATTCCAATCACTTTCAAGATCAGAATAATAGAGATCAAAGAGGAAGAGGAAGAGGACAAGGATCTGGAAGAGGTGGCTTCCGTGGAACATATTTTCACTATGGAGAAGAAGGTCATAGGGTATTTGAATGTCCTTAGCGCCAAGGTAGAACAGACAGGAGAAATGAAAGCCAGGCCAGAGTTGCACATGTACATGAAGATGCCAGATCATTAAATTCTGAAGATGCTGAAAGAGGAGAAATGTTGATTAACAGAAGAGTCCTGTTGAGTGGTGAGAATGAACCTAAGCAAAGGAGAAGCCTGTTTCGCACCAGGTGCAAGTGTGAAGGTAAATGTTGTGATGTGATTATTGATAGTGGAAGCACTGACAATTTGGTGTCAGAAGAGATGGTGACAAAGTTGAAGCTCAAGAGACAGAAACACCCACATCCATATCGGATTGCCTGGGTACAGGATGACCACAAGGTCATGGTCAATGAACAATGCCTGGTGAAGTTCAAGATTGGCAGATACCAAGATGAGGTATTGTGTGATATCATATCTATGGATGCATGTCATATGTTGTTGGGTAGACCATGGCAGTTTGACAGATGTGCTGTACATGATGGTCATGCTTATACTTAATCCTTGACAAAGGATGGATTGCGACATAAGCTAAAACCATTGAAGGAGACTGAAGAAAAGGTATGTGGTAATGCAAGGATAACTTTGGTTGATGGAAGAAATTTTTTAGATGGTATGAGACATGAGCATGTATGTTTGCTTTAATGTATACTGATCATCAAGATTTGCAATATTTGAATAGTCAAGGAAAATTGAATCAAAGGCATTTAAAATGGGTTGAGTTTTTGCAGAGTCATACATTTATTTTGACACACAGGAGTGGAAAGTCTAATAGGGTTGTAGATGCTCTTAGCAGAAGGTAACTATTGCTGACAAAAATGTAGATTGAAGTGGTTGGGTTCAAAGAACTCAAAAATTTGTATACAGAGGATCCTGATTTTGGTGAAGCTTGGAAAGCTTGTACAGATCATGTTACTCTAGATAGGACAAAATGGTTGAATTTCATCATCCAGGATGATATGCTATTCAGAGGGAGTCAGTTGTGCATTCCATGAAGTTTCATGAGGGAGAATCTCATCAAGGAGAAGCATAGCGGAGGATTGGCTGGACATTTTGGTCGTGATAAAACCCTTGGTTTGGTTAGTGAGAATTATTATTGGCCATAGTTGCAGCAAGATGTCAAGAAGTTTGTACAGAGTTGAAGAGTATGTCAAATGGTGAAAGGAGTGAAGCAGAATACAGGGTTGTATCAGGCATTACCCGTACCAAAGAATCCTTGTGAGGATATCAGCATGGACTTTGTTCTTGGTTTACCGAGGACTCAATAGGGACATGATTCAATTTTTGTGGTGGTTGACAGATTTTCAAAGATGACATAGCTCATTCCTTGCAAGAAGACTAATGATGTTGTTCATGTAGCAGAATTGTTTTTCAGAGAAGTAGTGAGACTTCATGGTTTGCCAAAGACCATAGTTTCAGATCGGGACACTAAGTTTGTTGGATATTTCTAGCGTACATTGTATAAGAAGTTGAAGATAGATTTGAAATTCAATTCATCACATCATCCATAGACTGATGGACAGACAGAGGTGGTGAATAGGAGTTTGGAAAATTTGATGAGATGTTTGGTTGGAGATAAGCCAACAGGATGAGATTTAATTTTACCACAGGTGGAATTTGCATACAATAATTTTGTCAACAGGAGCACTGGTAAATCACCATTCCAGATTGTATATGGAAGTAGTCTAAGAAATACATCTGAATTGAGGAAGATAGATAAAGGAGAAATAAGTAGTGCTGAAGCTGAAGATTTTGGAGAATATTTGAAGAACATCTATAAGGAGGTGAGGAAGCATATTACCAAGATGAACGCATAGTATAAAGGCTAAGGCAGACGAGAAATGGATGTATAAAAAATTTCAGGTTGGTGATGAAGTCATGGTTCATTTGCGAAAGGAGCGGTTTCTAGTTGGTACATATAACAAGTTGAAAATGAAGAAGTTTGGATGAAGCCGAAGAAGAATATAGAGAAGGAGAAACTGAAATTGTGAACCAGGAGGAAGAAAGACTTTTTCGGGCAATTTTCAAGATTGGGAAAAGATCGAAAATTGAGGTTCCTACATTTTTTGGAAATCTTAACCTAGAGGAATTGATCGACTGGATCAATGAATGTGAAGAATATTTTGAGTATGAATATGTTGAGGATCCTGATAGGGTCAAATTTGCGAAGGCCAGACTGAAAGTTCATGCGAAGATATGGTGGCAAGAGATTCAGTTGGAGAAAAATAGAAGGGGAAAGGAGGAAAATCATGAATGGGATCGGATGGTGGATAAATTGAAGTGACAGTTCATTCCTGTTGATTATGAGCTTGACCTACTAAAGAAAATACAAAGTTTGAAGCAAGCAGAAAGATCTGTTCAAGAGTATACAGAGGATTTCTATCGAATCTTCATCAGAACAGGCCATGCAGAAGCTGATAAGGAGAAAGTTGCCCGATACCTTAATGGGTT
Source organism: Chamaecyparis obtusa (assembly GCA_027943335.1). Taxonomy (NCBI): domain Eukaryota; kingdom Viridiplantae; phylum Streptophyta; class Pinopsida; order Cupressales; family Cupressaceae; genus Chamaecyparis; species Chamaecyparis obtusa. Next base: position 85,007 of record BSBK01008965.1, read on the forward strand.
AAGGCCAAGCATTCATGAGAAGTTGAATCTGATTTGAATAAATAGTATTGAAGAGGCATACCAGTTTGCCCTAAAACTAGGGGAAAAGCTGAACAAGAAGTTTGAGAGCAGACAAAATGGAAGAGGTCATGGTGGAAGATCTGGTGGATGGTCATATGGTGGCCGAAATGAAGATCCAAAAAAGAAGGATGAGGCTTGTAGCAGTCAGGATCAGTGAGAAAATAATTCCAATCATTTCTAGGATTAGAATAATAGAGATCAGAGAGGAAGAGGAAGAAGATAAGGATCCAGAAGAGGTGGCTTCTGTGGAACATTTTTTCACTGTGGAGAAGAAGGTCATAGGGCATTTGAATGTCCTCAGTGCTAAGGTAGAACAGACAGGAGAAATGAAGGCCAGGCTAGAGTTGCACATGTAGATGCATGTCATATCTATGGATGCATGTCATATGTTGTTGGGTAGACCATGGCAGTTTGACAGATGTGTTGTACATGATGGTCATGCGAATACCTATTTCCTAACAAAGGATGGAGTGCAACATAAGCTAAAACTATTGAAGGCGACTGAAGAAAAGGTATTTGGTAATGCAAGGATAACTTTGGTTGATGAAAAAAATTTATTAGATTGTATGAGGCATGAGCATGTATGTTTTGCTTTAATTTCAAAAGCTGGTAAAAATGAAGTAGAAGATGTTCCTGTAGAAGTTGCAGATTTATTGAATGAGTTTTAGGATATTGTATCCGATAACGTACCTGATGGATTACCACCAGTCAGGAAGATCAGTCATTAGATGGACTTGATTCCAGAAGTGAGTTTTCTAAATAAGGCAGCACACAGAATGACTTGTAGAAAGTGAGGAGTTGAACAGACAAGTACATGAACTATTACAGAAAAGATTGATCCGTGAGAGTCTGAGTCCTTGTGCTGTACCAGCAGTATTAGCACCAAAGAAGAATGGAGAATGGAGGATGTGTACAGATTCTAAGGCAATAAAGAAGATCACAATCAAGTATAGATTTCCATTGCCACGAATGGATCATATTATTGACTGTTTGAGTGGAGCTGTGTATTTTTCAAAGATAGATCTGAAGAGTGGATATCATTAGATTCAGATCAGAGAAGGAGATGAATGGAAGATTTCCTTCAAGACAAAGGAAGGACTGTATGAGTGGTTAGTCATGCCTTTTAGGCTAACCAGTGCACCGAGCACTTTCATGCGGCTCATGAAGGAGGTTCTGAAAGAATTTTTGGGTAAGTTTGTCATCGTTTACCTAGATGATATTTTGATCTTTAAGTAGATATTGGATGAGCATATGATGCTATTCGTATGGTATTTGAGAAGTTGAGAGAAGAAAAATTGCTGATTAATTTGAAGAAGTGCAGTTTTGTGAAGAAAGAGTTGGTGTATTTGGGGTTTGTAGTTTCAGGAGAAGGTCTAAAAATGGACCTAGAGAAGGTATAGACTATCCTTGAATGGCCTACGCCAAAGAGTGCTACCGAGGCAAGATCTTTTCATGGTCTGGCTAGTTTTTACGAAAGTTTATTAAAAATTTTAGCAGTATTTGTGGTCCCTTAACTGAGACAATGAGAGGGGATAGAAAAGAGTTTAAGTGGACTAAAGGGGTAGAAAAGAGTTTTCAATTGTTAAAATAAAAAGTTATAGAACAACCTATTTTAGAACTTCTAAATTTTAATAAGGTGTTTCAAGTAGATTGTGATGCTAGTGGTACTGCAATAGGAGCTGTTATGAGCCAAGAAGGTAAACCAGTTGCTTATTTCAGTGAGAAGTTAAATGATGCCAAGAGGAAATATTCTATTTATGATCAGAAATTTTATGCTATAATTTAGGCATTAAAAAAGTGGAGACATTATCTACTTCCTAAGGAGTTTGTTTTGTATACTGATTATCAAGCTTTGCAATATTTGAATAGTCAAGGAAAATTGAATCAAAGGAATTTGAAATGGGTTGAGTTTTTGCAGAGTTATATATTTGTTTTGAAACACAGGAGTGGAAAGTCTAATAGGGTTGTAGATGCTCTTAGTAGAAGGCAACTATTGCTGACAAAAATGCAGATTGAAGTGGTTGGGTTTAAAGAACTCAAGAATTTGTATCTAGAGTATCCTGATTTTTGTGAAGCTTAGAAAGCTTGAACAGATCCTGTTTCTCTAGATAGGTTGAAATGGTTGGATTTTATCATCTAGGATGATATGCTATTTAGAGGGAGTCAGTTGTGCATTCCACGAAGTTCTATGAGGGAGAATCTCATCAAGGAGAAGGATAGCGGAGGATTGGCTAGATATTTTGGTCGTGATAAAACCCTTGGTTTGGTTAGTGAGAATTATTATTGGTCACAGTTGTAGCAAGATGTGAAGAAGTTTGTACAGAATTGCAAAGTATGTCAAATGGCAAAAGGAGGTGAAGCAGAATACAGGGTTGTATCAGCCATTACCCGTACCAAAAAAGCCTTGGGAGGATATCAGCATGGACTTTGTTTT
>BSBK01008965.1:92500-245000 GCA_027943335.1 Chamaecyparis obtusa
AGTTGATCTAGTTGGTGAAGAGATTGTGAATGATTCGAGTTGTAGACCAGTGTTACTAAACTTGTGAATTTGTGGTCTAGTTGTTCATATAAGGTGGCAGGTTGATATGACTTGCATACAACTTGGAGATTGCACAAGGTGGTCGGTGAAGGGTTTTTTTGTAGAGGGCTTCTTATCTTTGAGGATGTCTCTGAGAATATTGTACCCTAGAGTGATTATGGATCTTTGTGATACTGTGGAATCTAGGATTACAGAGAAGGTTAAATCTGATTTTAGATCAAAGATGGAATTGATGAAGAAAGACATGATCGCTGAGATCATGAAGGCTATGATTGGTGTACCTCAAAATCTTGTCACTAAGGATGGTTATGAGGAAGTCGCTAAAGACTTTGAAGCTACTAGATCTAGTGGAGATGGTGGAGTTGATCAGAGAGATAGATCTAGTGAAGATAGAACTGGTCACTAGTAGAGATTTGGAGCTCTGTTTAGCACTAGTTATCAAAGGAAAGTTTCTAATTTCTCTAGTACATTAAAACCTGAGAATTTGATTAACTAAATTTGTGAATTAGAATACATCTTTGAGCTTTAAGAAATTGAAGATCCTCTTATAGTGAGGTTGGCACAGACTAAGTTGAAAGGACATGATGAAGGCTGCTCCCCTTAATACCACAAACACATAAAAGAAATAGAGAAATGACAACAATAATATGCAAGAACAGAAAATTGGCTTCTTATTATCTCCACAAATGTGGAATTACAAACTTTCAAAATTACAATATGCAAAGCCACATGGGCATTCCCTTACAATATTCTCTAGGACAAAGCCTCAAATCAATACCCAGATCTACTACCCAGAACTATTCTGAACTGCCTAAGACAATAATACAGCCTTCTTTATATAGGCAATTTTCCATCGCCTGGGAAGGTTCCAAAATTTTAGCCAATAAGGCTGACCAAACTTAGAATTATTTTATTTTACATTTTATTACATCATAGTCGGCTCAAGATAACCTTTGAAACTTGAACAGAAATTTTGAAGAAAATTATTTTCTACCCTTTCAGGTGGCCCAATTTTTGAAGACAATAAGTCATCACCAGTTGACTCGATCAGCTATTATAACCCCATTTCGGAAACACCACAAAGTGCTCTACATGCTTGACCTATGCAAGCACCCATCACCCAAATTTTTGACCTCATTTGGGGCCTCTAAAGCCTTCAAAACTGAGTTCAAAGTTTCTATACCCTGCTGCCAATACCGAAAATCTTCAATATCTTCCAATATACACTTGATCTGGCAATGAAACTTTACTGGCAGACTTATATGACCAAAATGAACCTCCAAGAAAGAAATCAGATTATTCTAAGCACATATGAAAATTACCAAAAATAGTAACTTTCCATAAATAGCAGCTCTGCATAAAATAGTTCTTATTGAATATAAAAATAGAAATTTATTTTTTTTTGGGTGATGCAAGATTGCTCTTACACCTAGGATGCTCCTGCATCAGACACCCGAGGTAATTTGAGAAGTGACCCTGCCATGACTCAGGTGTGCAGAGGAAAACTAAGATGGTTAACTCTTCCTTTGTTAGCCATGATGAATCTTCAATAGGTCATCCTTTCCATTTGACCAAATACTCTTCATATGTCCTGTTCCTTGTGCTTCTGCCAACATGACTGTCTAGTATGTCTTCAATCTCCTTGATATCTGAACTGGTTGCTGGAATACTCCATTGTGCTACTGCAACCTCATCTTCAACACCTCCTTTGTGATACTTTGTCAAATCTAAAATGTTAAACACTAGTGAAATATTCAGCTCATTAGGCAATTCTACCTCATATGCATTTCCTGAATCTTGCTTCTTTAGTATCTTATGTGGCCCAAACTTCTTCATTTTCAACTTGTTATATGTACCAACTGGAAACCGCTCCTTCTGTAAATGAACCATGACTTCATCACCAAGCTAAAATTCTTTATGCCTCCTTTTCTCATCTACCTTAGTCTTATACTGCACATTCATCTTGTTAATATGCTTCCTCACCTCCTCATGGATGTTCTTCAAGTGCTCTACAAAATCCTCAGCTTCAGAACTACTTATTTCTCCTTTATCTATCTTTCTCAATTCAGATGCATTTTTTGGACTACTTCCATATACAATCTGGAATGGTGATTTACCAGTGCTCCTATTGATAGAATTATTGTATGCAAATTCTACCTATGATAAAATCAAATCCCATCTTGCTAGCTTATCTCCAACCAAACATCTCAGCAAATTTTCCAAACTCCTATTCACCACCTCTGTCTGTCCATTAGTCTGTGGATGATGTGATGAACTAAACTTTAAATCTGTCTTCAACTTCTTCCATAATGTATGCCATAGATATCCAACAAACTTAGTGTCCCGATCTGAAACTATGGTCTTTGGCAAATCATGAAGTCTCACTACTTCTTTGAAAAATAATTCTGCTACATGAACATCATCATTAGTCTTCTTGCAGGGAATGAAATGTGTCATCTTTGAAAATCTGTCAACCACCATAAAAATTGAATCATGTCCCCGCCGAGTCATCGGTAAACTAAGAACAAAGTCCATGCTGATATCCTCCCAAGGCTTCTTTGGTACGGGTAATGGTTGATACAACCCTGTATTCTGCTTCACTCCTTTCGCCATCTGACATACTTTGTAACTCTGTATAAAATTCTTCACATCTTGCTACAACTGTGGCCAATGATAATTCTCACTAACTAAATGAAGAGTTTTATCATGACCAAAATGTCCAGCCAATCCTCTACTATGCTTCTCCTTGATGAGATTCTCCCTCATAAAACTTCATGGAATGCACAACTGACTCGCTCTGAATAGCATATCATCTTGGATGATGAAATCTAACTATTTCATCCTGTCTAGAGTAACAGGTTCTGTATAAGCTTTCCAAGCTTCACCAAAATTAGGATCCTCTAGATACAAATTCTTGAGTTCCTTGAACCCAACCACTTCAATCTACATTTCTATAAGTAATAGTTGCCTTCTGCTAAGAGCATCTGCAACCCTATTAGACTTTCCACTCCTATGTTTCAAAAAAAATGTATAACTCTATAAAAACTCAACCCATTTCAAATGCCTTTGATTCAATTTTCCTTTGTTATTCAAATATTACAAAACTTGATGATCAGTATACAAAACAAACTCTTTAGGAAGTAGATAATGTCTCCACTTCTTTAATGCCTGAACTATAGCATAAAATTCCTGATCATAAACATAATACTTCCTCTTGGCATCATTTAACTTCTCACTGAAATACGCAACAGGTTTACCTTCTTGGCTCATAATAGCTCCTATTGCAGTACCACTAGCATCACAATCTACTTGAAACACCTTATTAAAATCTGGAAGGGCTAAAACAAGTTGTTCTGTAACTTTTTGTTTCAATGATTGAAAACTCTTTTCTACCCCTTTAGTCCACTTAAACTCTTTTCTATCCCCTCTCATTGTCTCAGTCAAGGGAGCACAAATACTGCTAAATTTTTTGATAAACTTTCTGTAAAATCTAGCTAGACCATGAAAAGATCTTACCTTAGTAGCACTCCTTGGAGTAGGCCATTCAAAGATAGCCTGTACCTTCTCTGGGTCAATTTTTAGACCTTCTGCTGAGACTACAAATCCCAAATACACTAACTCTTTCTTCATAAAACTACACTTTTTCAAATTAATCAACAATTTCTCATCTCTCAACTTCTCAAACATCATACGAATATGCATCATATGTTCCTCCAATGTCTTTCTAAAGATCAAAATATCATCTAGGTAAACAATGACAAACTTACCCAAAAATTCTTTCAGAACCTCGTTCATCAGCCGCATGAAAGTGCTCGGTGCATTGGTTAGCCCAAAAGGCATGACTAGCCACTCATATAGTCCTTCCTTTGTCTTGAAGGTAGTCTTCCATTCATCTCCTTCTCTGATTTGAATCTAGTGATATCCACTTTTTAGATCTATTTTTGAGAAATACACAGCTCCACTCAAACAGTCTATAATATCAATCATTCATGGCAATGGAAACTTATACTTGATTGTGATCTTGTTTATTGCTCTGGAATCTGTACATATCCTCCATCCTCCATTCTTCTTTGGTGCTAATACTACTGGTACAGCACAGGGACTCAGACTCTCTCAAATCAACCCCTTCTGTAATAACTCATGTACTTGTCTGTTCAACTCTTCACTTTCTGCTTGTGTCATTCTGTGTGCTGCCTTGTTTGGAAAACTGGCTCCTGGAATCAAATCCATCTGATGACTGATTTTCCTTACCAGTGGTAATCCATCAAGTACATTATCAGATACAATATCCTAAAACTCATTCAACAAATCTGCAACCTCTACAGGTACATCCTCTACTTCTTCTTTACCAGCATTTGGAATTAAAGCAAAACACACATGCTCATGCCTCATACCATCTAAGAATTTTCTTCCATCAACAAAAATTATTCTTTCATTACCACATACCTTTTCTTCGATCTCCTTCAATGGCTTTAGCTTATGTCACACTCCATCCTTTGTCAGGGCATAGGTATTCACACGACCATCATGTACAGCACATCTGTCAAACTGCCACGGTCTACCTAACAACATATGACATGCATCCATACATATTATATCACATAGTACCTCATCTTGGTACCCACCGATCTTGAACTTTACTAGGCACTGTTCATTGACCATGACCTTGTGGTCATCCTGCACCCAAGCAATCCGATATGGATGTGGGTGTTTCTATCTCTTGAGCTTCAACTTTGTCACCATCTCTTCTAACACCAAATTGTTGGTGCTTCCACTATCGATAATCACATCACAACATTTACCCTCACACTTGTATCGAGTGTGAAATAGGCTCCTCTGTTGTTCAGGTTCATTCTCACCACTCAGCAAGACTCTTTTGTTAATTAGCATTTCTCCTCTTTCAGCATCTTCAGAATTTGATGATCTGGCATCTTCATCTACATGTGCAACTCTATCCTGACCTTCATTTCTCCTATCTATTCTACCTTGGTGCTGAGGACATTCAAATGCCCTATGACCTTCTTCTCCACAGTGAAAATATGTTTCACGAAAGCCTCTTCTTCTAGATCCTTATCCTCTTCCTCTTCCTCTCTGATCTCTATTACTCTGATCATAGAAATGATTGGAATTATTTTCTATCTAATTTTGATTGCTAGTGGCCTCATCCTTCTTTTTTGGATCTTCATTTCGGCCACCATATGATCGTCCACTAGATCTTCCACCATGACCTCTTCCATTTTGTCTGCTCTCAAACTTCTTGTTCAGCTTTTCCTCTACTTTTAGGGAAAACTGGTATGCCTCCTTAATACTTTTCATTCAAACTAGATTCAACTCCTCCTGAATACTTGGCCTTAACCCATTAAGGTATCAGGAAACTTTCTTCTTATCAGCTTCCACATGGCCTGTTCTGATGAGGAGTCGATAGAACTCATCTGTATACTCTTGAATAGATCTTCTTGCTTGCTTCAAACTTTGCATTTTCTTTAGTAGGTCAAGCTCATAATCAAAAGGAATGAACTGTCACTTCAATTTATCCACCATCTGATCCCATCTTGTAATTTTATCTTTCCCTCTTCTATTTATCTCCAATTGAATTTCTTGCCACCAGATCTTCGCATGACCTTTCAATCTGGCCTTCGCAAATTTGACCCTATCAAGATCCTCAACATCTTCATACTCAAAATATTCCTCACATTCATTGATCCAGTCGATCAATTCCTCTGGGTTAAGATTTTTAGAAAATGTAGGAACCTCAATCTTAGGTCTTTTTCCAATCTTGGAAATCACCCGAAATGGTCTTTCTTCCTCCTGATTCACAACTTCAGCTTCTCCTTCTTGATATTCTTCTTCAGCTTCATCCTCACTTTCATCTCTGACATTAAGATTCATTCCTCTACAAATCTTTTCTTGCAATGCCCCGCACTTGTCTCTGTAGCTTCCTAAGCTTAGGTGTCACAGCACCAGCTCTTCCGCCATGTTCTTTTCATGGAGACATTTTCATGATGCGTGTTGAAACCCTAACCACAGTCCTAGTGCAAATTGTCTCAAAGTTGGCGATCTATTTACACACTCAAGAACTCCTATTCTGATACCACTTGATGAAGGGTGCTCCCCTTAATACAACAAACACATAAAAGAAATAGAGAAACGACAACAATAATATGCAAGAACAAAAAATTGGCTTCTTATTAACTCCACAAATGTGGAATTACAAACTTTCAGAATTACAATATGCAAAGCCACATGGGCATTCCCTTACAATATTCTATAGGAAAAAGCCTCGAATCAATACCCAGATCTACTACCCAGAACTATTCTGAACTGCCTAAGACAATAATACAGCCTTCCTTATATAGACAATTTTCCACCGCCTAGGAAGGTTCCAGAATTTTAGCCAATAAGGCCGACCAAACTTAGAATTATTTTATTTTACACTTTATTACATCATAGTCGGCTCAAGATAACCTTTGAAACCCAAATAGAAATTTTGAAGAAAATTATTTTTCACCATTTCAGGTGGCCCAACTTCTAAAGACCATAAGTCATCACTAGTTGACCCAATCAGCTATTATAACCCCATTTCAGAAATACCACGAAACGCTCTACAGGCTTGACTCATGCAAGTGCCTATCACCCAAATTTTTGACCTCATCTAGGGCCTCTAAAGTCTTCAAAACTGAGTTCAAAGTTTCTGTACCCTGCTGCCAATACCAAAAATCTTCAATATCTTCCAATATACACTTGATCTGGCAATGAAACTTTACTGGTAGACTTATATGACCAAAATGAACCTCCAAGAAAGAAATCAGATCATTCTAAGCACATAAAAAAATTATCAAAAATAGTAACTTTTCATAAATAGCAGCTCTGCACAAAATAGCCCTTATTGAATATAAAAATAGAAATATTTTTTTTTTGGGTGATGCAAGATTACTCTTACACCCAGGATGCTCCTGCATCAGGACATGTTGCTCTTTGGTCGAAAGAATTATAGAGAGAAAGAGAAGATGAAGGTGAAATGAAGATCAATCGGTGGAGATTGCTGTTGACTAAGTTGAAACCTAAGTTCATACCTACCAACTATGAGCTTGAATTATTTGATAAGTTGTAGAATCTAAAGCAAAAAGATTTAACTATTGAACACTATACCGAGTATTTCTACAAACTTACTATTCAGTCTTGACATAGAGAACTTGGTAAGGAAAAAGTAGCTTGATAGGTTAATAGTTTGAGATTCAATATTCAGGATGAGATTGGTATTGTTGAAGATGCTTATTAGTATGCTCTGAAAGTAGAAGATGTTAGAGATTTTCTAGCAAGCCAGTACTGACTATATGTTTGTCATTAATGAAACATAGGATAAGTATCATATGTAGATGACTTATGTAGTAAGCTTTCAGTATATGTAGCATGGATATGTTATCAGAATGATATCATGGATGTAGAGGTTACTGTAATATATACAGCTATATAGTATCTTGTGTTAGAAGTGTTATTGACAGAGTTACAGGCAGTGTTTTGTGTATGGTTGTCCATACGGTTGTCACAAAGCCTTGCACCTTTCAATATGTTATGAAGACATGTTAGTGATGTTACATTCATGGATGCATAGTCTGATGATTAGTAAAAGTGAAGTTATGTAGTATCTATTAGCTAGTAGCATTTTCTTATGATTATTCAGAAGGGCCGATAGAGATTATATTGGTTCTAGAGTTGCGCTTACCATTTTGGTAAGCACCCTTGGAGTTAAACTTAGAGATGAGTTATTAATATTTAGTTAAGAGCACATAAAGTAATTAAGCTTGAGGAGAAAGATCCAATTGTTTTCGTAGAGCCGATAGTGTGTAGCGTGCATCTACAATTATCCTATTGGACTGGTCCCAGAATGTGTTGCGTGCTTAGTAGATTTGAATGATTCATTATTGGAGTTTGTTATGGTTTCTCTAATATGATTTCAAGGTGGTTCTAATAGGATGAATTGATTATATCATTTAGAGGAAAGATATTTATAGGCAGTCATTTGTGATTGCTTGAGTTTGGTTCATGGTTAATAGTAAGGGCAGAGAAAAGTGTGCAAAGTGTTGAACCATCAGAAGAAGGTCTATGTGACCAAGTAAAGTATTTGTGCTATACATTGGAACTGATCTAGACACCAGGTCAAAGCATAATTGACCAAGATCCAAATATAGTGTTGGTGAAGGGTGCTCCCCTTAATACCACAAACACATAACAGAAATAGAGAAACAACAACAATATGCAAGAATAGAAAATTGGCTTCTTATTATCTCCACAAATGTGGAATTACAAATTTTTAGAATTACAATATGCAAAGCCACATGGGCATTCCCTTACAATATTTTGTAGGACAAAGCCTCTAACTATTACCTAGATCTACTACCCAGAACTATTCTGAACTACATAAGACAATAATATAGCCTTCCTTATATAGGCAATTTTCCACCGCCTGGGAAGGTTCCAGAATTTTAGCCAATAAGGCCGACCAACTTAGAATTATTTTATTTTACATTTTATTACATCGTAGTCAGCTCAAGATAACCTTTGAAACCCAAACATAAATTTTGAAGAAAATTATTTTCCACCATTTCAGGTGGCCCAACTTCTGAAGACCATAAGTCATCACCAGTTGACCCGATCAGCTATTATAACCCCATTTTGGAAATGCCACAAAGTGCTCTACAGGCTTGACCCAAGCAAGCACCCATCACCCAAATTTTTGACCTCATCTGATGCCTCTAAAGCCTTCAAAACTGAGTTTGAAGTTTCTGTACCCTGCTGCCAATACCAAAAATCTTCAATATCTTCCAATATACACTTGATCTGGTAATGAAACTTTACTGGCAGACTTATATGACCAAAATGAACCTCCAAGAAAGAAATTAGATCATTATGAGCACATACAAAAATTACCAAAAATAGTAACTTTCCATAAATAGCAGCTCTACACAAAATAGCCCTTACTGAATATAAAAATAGAAATATTTTTTTTGGGTGATGCAAGATTGCTCTTACACCCAGGATGCTCCTGCATCAGACACCCAGGGTAATTTGAGAAGTGACCCTATCACGACTCAGGTGTGCAAAGGAAAACCAAGATGGCTAACCTCCTCCTTTGTCAACCATGATGAATCTTCAACAGGTCATCCTTTCCACTTGACCAGATATTCTTCATATGTCTTGTTCCTTGTGCTTCTGCCAACATGACTGTCTAGTATATCTTTGATCTCCTTAGTATCTGAACTAGTTGTTGGAATACTCCACTATGCTGCTGTGATCTCATCTTCAACACCTCCTTCATGATACTCTATCAGATCTGAAATGTTAAACACTGGTGAAATATTTAGCTCAGTAGGCAATTCTACCTCATATGCATTTCTTGAATCATATTTCTTCAGTATCCTACATTGTCCAAACTTCTTCATTTTCAGCTTGTTATATGTACCAACTGGAAACCGCTCCTTCCACAAATGAACCATGACTTCATCACCCACCTGAAATTCTTTATACCTCCTTTTCTCATCTTCCTTAGCCTTATACTGTGTGTTCATCTTGGTAATATGCTTCCTCACCTCCCCATGGATGTTCTTCAAGTGTTCTGCAAAATTCTCAACTTCAGCACTACTTATTTCTCCTTTATCTATCTTCCTCAATTTAGATGCATTTTTTGGACTACTTCCATATACAATCTGGAATGGTCATTTACCAGTGCTCCTATTGATAGAATTATTGTATGAAAATTCTACCTGTGGTAAAATCAAATCCCATCCTATTGGCTTATCTCCAACCAAACATCTCAGCAAATTTCCCAAACTCATATTCACCACCTCTATCTGTCAATCAGTCTGTGGATGATGTGATGAACTGAACTTCAAATCAGTCTTCAACTTCTTCCACAATGTACGCCAAAAATATCCAACAAACTTTGTGTCCCAATCTGAAACTATGGTCTTTGGCAAACCATCAAGTCTCACTACTTTTCTGAAAAATAATTTTGCTACATGAATAGCATCATTAGTCTTCTTGTAGGGAATGAAATGTGCCATCTTTGAAAATCTGTCAACCACCATAAAAATTGAATTATGTCCCCACTGAGTCCTTGGTAAACCAAGAACAAAGTCCATGCTGATATCCTCCCAAGGCTTCTTTGGTATGGGTAATGGCTAATACAACCCTGTATTCTTCTTCACTCCTTTCACCATCTAACATAATCTACAACTTTGTACAAACTTCTTCACATCTTACTACAATTGTGGCTAATAATAATTCTCGCTAACCAAAACAAGGGTTTTATCACGACCAAAATGTCCAGCCAATCCTCCGCTATGCTTCTCCTTGAAACGAGTAGACTTTCTAGAGTCACCAGATATGTAGCATAATTACCTCTTCTAGGTCTATAGGATGCTATCATCATATCAGAGATAGCATACCTTGAACATGAATCTGAACTTTAGTCCCACTGGGTATGCTAGAACTGTTATACACTAAGTTTGCACCCTTGTTTCAAGCTCTCTTAGTCTTGATAACCTACTATAACATGGGAATCATCTCTAGGTTGTGGGACCTATGCTAACTAAGATGAGACCTCTAGGTTCTATGCTAGTTCCTCTTGGATAATAACCTTAATTTTCTTCTTGATAGGAAAGTAAAACTTTAGGTGAAAAGGGATAGAAGGAATGCATGAAAGGGAAATAACTAAAAGAAAACTACCTACTAAGTGATACACCGAAATGATGGTTTGAATTACAGTATGGAGGATGAAATCAATGCATAAACTTAGGTCTAGGAGATCAAAACTCACTGAATAGGCTTGCATCAATATTTCATAGAAGGGTCTCCAATAGAAAGAAGCTATTTATGGAAAGAGAGAATTTCACAAACAATAGCATTCCTAAGAATTGGACACAATCTATAACCTGCAAACAGACATTCACCTTTGCACCTAGGTTTAGGAATGAGATAGATTGTCAGGGGGTTGAAGTATACCCACAAGATCATTCAAATCAAATCACCCACAAGGATACACATAAATTGAAGAAAGAAAGAGGGATCAAGATCCCTAAGATATCATTGAAAACATACATATACTTAACTCAATAAGAGAAAATTTAGACAAAAAGGTATAGGGATAGAAAGAATGTCAGAAAGTACCTTTGTAATATCTAAATATCAATGAAAGGTTACAAAAGTTAGAAGCTAGAGGGTAGAAAGAATGCCTCGGATAACTCCTCAGAAAGAAAATCTCTCTTTTCAAAATGTAAACTCTAAGCTTCAAAATGCTCCAAAAAGAATATATACATCTCCCTCACTGCACGCAGGTAGGAGCAAAACCTAACTAGGGTTACAGGTTTTCATAAAATAATCAAACCCTTTAACTCCATTAATTTTGATCATAAATACCATGAAAATATCCCAATTGATTAGATATCATGTTTACGTGTCCATCTCTGTAGTATATCTGCATGCAAAAAAGCTACCTTGATCTATCAACCTCTCTACAACTCGGGCTCGCCATAACTATTCAAATCTAGTACTCTTAGATATTTGAATTTAAAAAATGATTAAATGGTCACAGGTGGCACCAAAATTTATCTATCAATAGCTGACATTTGAAGTTGATCGGTCTTTTAAAACAAAGCCATCAGATCCTTTATTTTATGGGGCACCACTTATATTTCTTTTCATTACCCCTGCATTTAACCTTGAGCCCTCCTTTTTCCTTTAGTCCCTGAATTGCCTGATGTTTTACTTAACCTCAGCTTATTCTGGTGATCACGTGATTGAGCTTTATTTCCACCTTAATAGTTGCCAAGTCATTAAAATATTTTTTGGAGATTACACGAATACATTCAGAAGCTTGGACCCATTCGATGGCTATCACATGATGTCATGGCCTTAGAAGATTCCTTAAGATCATGTGCTAGCCATAGATCTTATGCTTTTTGCCACCTCACTTAAAATACTCTGACCTACTAACATATGCCAATTGTAATAGCCAGCAACCAATAAGATGATAACATATCAGATAGACCCACAAGACAAAGCATGAACACTTGGAAGATTGAAGGGCTATCTTATAATCTCAAAGGCTCAAAAGATTCCATGCAATTATAAGACAACTGTAGATCTTCATTTCATTGACATCCCTATAGATCTTCTGACAATGGTCCTACTGACAAATCCAAGTCATCACTTGGCCACCCAATAAAAAATGAGCACATCAGAACATGAGGACCCACCTGACAGATCCCTAGCAATAAAGTAGAGGCAACAACTGGCGTATGATCATAGGAGCTAAGAATATTCCATCAGATCATGCACTAGCTATAGATCTTTAGGAAAGACAACTCACTGGGCCTGCTCTGACATAGGTCCACATCACAAGACCTCAACCAATTAGGATAAAAAACCTCAGACCACGTGGCAGTGGACCCACTAATAAAATAGATGCTACATTGGAATGAAGATTGATGACTATCACATGATCACAAGGCACAAGAATATTCGATCAAATCATGTGCCAGCCATAGATCTTGCTTCAAACTTTAACCATAGAGCTGAGACCACCAAACATCTAGAGACTATGAGACTGAAGGAAAGATAGACCGCCTACCAGATCACTGGATGTCAAGGACTTAACCACTAGGAATGAGAGACATTGTGAACACATAGTCTCTTAGTCACTAAATAAACTTAACCTCTTCTTTATTCTTTTCTTTCATCTAGCGACCCAGTGACTAAAGTCTATTTCATTACCCAATAGATGGCTCTGTAGATTTAGCGACCAAAGGAAGTCTCTTAATCACTGTAGCCCCTTTGACTTTTCAAATTTCTTCTGAGATCTCGTGACCAAAGGGAATCCATCTATAAACCATGCGACTAAAGGGTATTCTTACCAAATTTTTTGCAAAAGTCACTATTCTCAAGAAAACTTACTAAGATGTAGCGACTAAAAGGGCAATGCTAAGTCACAGAAAGATTTTAGAATATTCCATCCAATTGGAAGATTAAGAGATACAAGGTAGTTTCAGAATCAGGAAATATAAAGGAATATTCTATGGGGCTTAAGAGATCTTGTGACTAAGGCTGAGCTTATAAAGAACACATGGGAAATAGAGGTCTTAAGTGGCTGAAAAAGTAATGGTGAAATAGAACAAGCCCTAGGGTTTTTAGGGTATTTTTGGCTAGATTTTTAAATTTAAACTTGTAGACCAAGGAGTTTGGATAGTTGCAAAGACTAGAGAATAGGACACAAAGCCATGAAATTCTTAGAGGTTCAACAAGGTAAAAATGCAGACCCTAGATAGAATCTAGCCTAATCAAATTTGCATGGAATAGGAAAAATTGGGTAATAGTTTGTTCACGTGATCTCTTGTTCTAACCCTAGTCAAGAAAAATGTTTGGTGATTATGAGTTTTCTTTGTTTGTTGATTCTCCAAATAAGCCAAGGTTAAGTCAAAGAAAAGTCAAATTTTGATGCTAGCGGTTAAGTTTTTCATTTGGTGATTTAGCGAATGTAGTGATCTCCTATTCTCCTAATGAGACCTGAGGTTAAAGATATGTCTAGAGAATGTGAGAGTGCTTAGTTGCGTAATCTATGAATATGACTTCATTTAAAGGAAAATAAAGAATTTCTTTTTATTCACCGAATCATCTGAAAAGGTTGAGTTAAGTTCTAAGACTTGGCGAATTAGCGATAGTCCTTGATTTGAGCTTTGATCGATGGTGGGAATTTAACCTTTTCATGAGACCTGAGTTAATATATTCTTTTTTGTGACTTAAATATTAAAGGTATCTTCTCATTCTCCAAATCTAACCATGGTCAAAGATAACCTTTAGTGATTATGAGAATGCTTTGGTCGCCGGATCGCCAGAAGAAGTGGAGTAAGGGCTTGTCATGGTTAAAAGGTAAATATATTGGAAGAACAAAGAGATTTTATAGTGGTCATGTTACTACAAAGTAAATGTTCTTTAAGGATAATGATCATGGGATTGTGATAACCATCTAATCTTCCAATAGATAAAGACCGATGAAGTAGTGGGTCCTTGTGCCAAGTGTTACTATTTTCTCTGTCCTGATTGGTTACCAAGAGGGTGATTTGGCTGATTATTTTTCAAAGCTCATTTGTCTCATATGTTGGAAATTTGGCTGAAGTGAGTACATAGATCTTTTCATTATGGAAACATATGATCCACATTAAGAGCACACATGTCAGAGAGAAAGTATGGTAGATCGCAATGCAAATTTGTCTAAGTGTGAGACAGTGTTTTCACAGTGTACCAGGATATAGTTTTTGTTTGTGACATTGACTAGAGAAAGTTCAGTGCTTGTGCACTTGAAAATAGATGCTATGATGGATACTAATGAACCATCTCAGAGTGCAAATTAGTACGACATGTACAGAATTAGTTATGATAATTTTACCGAAGACAGTGTGAAGCCGACAGGATAGAATATGAAGGCAGAATTGGTAAAGAGTTAGGGGATTATTTTGTTTATCAAAATAATGACTTAATAGTATAAAGGGATGACATCCTAGATGTTAACCCTTAGATAAATATATATGGAAGCTGACCATGTAAAGTTATTAGCCTTAATAACTTGTATATATGCAATTGTAATTGTAAAGAAAAGTAGCGATGGAAAAGTGATGTAATGAATGTAATTGTAAAATGAATGTAATACTGATGATGTGAAGATAATAGTAGAAAAGGAATATTTATACAAGAAAAATAAGGTTATGTACCTTGACCTACATTGTATATTACTTGTTTGGGCAGTGGGCTCATCTTGGAATCAGATTTTTGTATCTACAACTCCTAACAGGGTTGAGGCTTCTAACAAGGCCTATAGTCCCTTAACCAGGACTGATACACTATACATATTTAATAGACTCCTAACAGGGTCAACATCCTTAACATGATACTTTTGATTAGTGGATCTTTGTGGGTACCATCCTCACTAGGGTTCTCCCTTGGCCAGGGTTTCCTTGAGAAGATATCATGTGTTAGGAGTTCTTTATTGTTATGCATATTGTTTAGTTTCTTATGTTATGCATGTATAAAGATAATCTGTTATATCCATATATAGACAAAAGATAAAGTTTTTAGGATAATGATTCACCCCCCCCCCTCTCAGTATTCCCTATTTCTAACAATTGGTATCAGAGCATAGTTACTTGGAGAAGAATCATTCAAGGAAAGCCTAGCAGCTTGAGTAAGATCTATGGATATGGATCAACTACATAAGAATCTTAATGAAGCTCTTGAGTAGATTGATATTATTACTGATGAAAGAACACTCTAAAAAGGAAATATGTTTATGCAAATAACCTTATTGAGAAATTGAAAAACTAGAAGATCTGAGATCTTAAAAGGAATCTGAAATTCTTATTGAAGATTGCGATAACAACTTGGAAAAAGAAAATGAGATCCTTAGGCATGAATTGAAGATAGTGAATTTGAAGCTTAGCTTGAATGATGGAAATAGAAAAAATGAAGTAAATCTGAAATTTGAGAATGAAATTCTAAAGACTGAAAATGACAAATTGAAATCTAATCTTGAAAAAGTGACATCCAAATTTGAGAAAGCAAATGTGCAGTATACAGAACTTGAGAAGTATAATAAGATTGTGAAAGGTGAATTGACTCAATCCAAACAACAACTTGAAAGGCTATATTCAAATAGTGAGAAGATTGATGAACATGTTTCTTTTGGGAAACCATCCTATGATAAGATTGGACTTGGATTTAATATATTTAGAACAAATGATGAAAGCAAGAAACCAGATCTGAAGACATTTGAAAGCATAGATGAGAAGAAGCCTGATGAGATCAACAAATTTGAAGATGCACCTAAAGAAGAAGAATCACCGAAGCAAGAGGAATCATCCAAAGGTATGCAAAGAGAACTCAAAGGTAGATGTTTTTCTTATAATGCTATTGGTCATATGAAAAAGAGATTGCATAGTTAAATAGTTTAAACCTATAAATGGTTATTGTTATAATTGTCATGGTTTTGGACATAGAGCTACTGAATGTAGAAGACCTAAAGT
The DNA here is from genome assembly GCA_027943335.1 of Chamaecyparis obtusa. Taxonomy (NCBI): domain Eukaryota; kingdom Viridiplantae; phylum Streptophyta; class Pinopsida; order Cupressales; family Cupressaceae; genus Chamaecyparis; species Chamaecyparis obtusa. The sequence continues at coordinate 108,631 of BSBK01008965.1, forward strand.
TATTGAGAATAATTATGGTAATAGAATGTTTAGGAATACTAACAATGTAGATAAGAGACCTACTAAAGATATGAACAAATGAAATGAAGTAGTGTGTTATAGATGCAACAAAGTTGGACACATTGCTAGAAATTGCAGGTCACAGATTAATCAACAAGGACAAAGATATGGGAACAATGGAATTGTTTGTGAGATATGCAATAGGATTGGACATACAAAAAGGTTTTGTAGAATGAACAATGGAACTTATCATCTGAGCCCTAACCCTAGAAACAATGCAAAAAGAAATGAATTTACAGGAAATAATCAGAAAGGTTGCTGCAGTAATGAAGATGAAATAAAGTTTGTTAAAGGCATAGATCAAGAAGACATAATCAACATGGAAGGTAATCAGATAGGTGAAGTATTAAGTGGTGAGAATGAATCCTTACCTGATCTATCTTTAAGCACTTAAATTATGTAAATTACAGTAGTTTAGGAACTTAGAATTAGTATAAAAGTAGATTTATGATGCATTAAGTCTTGCGTAGTTAATGTAAGGTAGTTTATGATTTAATAATGCTATGGTTAAGAGCACAAAAGAAAATTTTATGTTTTGCAAGATCGCAAGAAGTTTTAAGTTTTATAGGATAGCAGAAATAACTTTTTGGAAAGAAACAGCAAAAGAATTGAATGCGATGTCAAAATTAAGTGAGATTCAAATGATAAAAGGTTATGATCGATATAATTTTTCTATCAAAGTGAATTGAAGTTTTTGGAAGAGTAGAAAGTAGAGATTGGAAGTGTTTTGCAGAGATTTTGTGAAGGATTGAAGCGTTGAATCTTCATAAACCCTAGAATCATGAATTTGAGGTATTTATCCTGAAAAATCTTTGAATCGGTATAATGAATTGGAAGGGAACATGGATACATCTTTGATTCACAACATTAGAGAAAAGAACAAACCTAAATTGAAGAAAGAACTAGTAGAAGCTTTAGAAGTAGACCTTGAGTTTGCTTTATCATCCGTACCAGATAGATTTTTGCATTTGGAAAATGTAAAGAGTTATCTTGGATGTAAATAGGAAATAGTAAATGACAATGATTCTACAAGTGAGTATCAGTATATATATAACTAGGATATGTCATTGAAGCAAGGTTATGAACATTTGAAAAACAATGAAATCATCACATATGGTTTACAGTATGAATTTGATAATGAAGAGTGCACAAAGATCATTTTAAGTATAATTAACACAATGGGAAATTTTGGTTAGAAGATAGAATGATTGACATCACAATTGACCTAATTCATGAAGTCACCAGTTTATCCAAACCTGGTGCTATCCCTTTAAATGAGAAAAACATGAGGAAGATTGTCATTGAAAACACTGGATCATCCTATAATGGTAGAGGTATTGTTATCAATAAGATTAGACAACATGATGTAAGATATCTATGTAAGATTTTGACTACAAAGTTTTGTGCTAATTCCAGAGAAGATGACATGCAAGTTGGCATGGTTCACATTGCCTATTTGATGTGTGTAGACAAAGTTTCTGTTGATATGTGTGAGATTTTGAGAATTCAATTGTTTGAGAATTTGGAGAAGATTAAGAAGTCTAAATATGCACAATTTAGATTCTCATCTTTGATTACATATATGTTTTTCCACCTTTTGAGAAGATTTCCTTACACAATTGGAAATAATTGGAATGATGGATAGTCTACGATGGAAAGAATAAAGAAATTTTATATAAGTCATGTTATTGATCAAGTTAATGAGAGTGTTGTGTTAGTTTTGAAGACATTTCAGAGATTGGTATCTAGCAGATCAAGGATTCCATAGTCACTTGTGGAGAAATATAAGAATGATATTTGTTTCATGGTTGACACTGACTTTACTTACATTGAAGTAGTAGAACCCAGAGTAGAATTCATAGACCCTCTTGGCTATTAGATTTATGAGATTGAAATAGAAGAGTATGTTGGAAGATTGCTGAGAAGTAAATTGGACACCCAATGCAACAGGTTTGGAACTTATGAAGATGACTTTAATTTTGTTAAAGATAAAATTGAAGAGAAACAATCTAAGAAAAGAGTTGACAATACCATAAAGAGAATATTGAAAGACACAGGGATGACAAAAAGAGAATTTTTGATAGCTAAATAGACAGTAGCAGCATTGAGAGATTTTGGATAGGGAGAAGTCTTGAGTGTACCACCTTTATCCAGTGCAGTATAGAAAGAGCCTACACTAGTTAAAGTGAAAGTAGAAGAAATAGAAAAGGAACACGTAACAATGAGCAAGAGAAAGAAAGAAATTGCTATAGGACTAGGAAAGAGACAGAAGACTATAGTTCAACCAGTACCAAGAAAGGTTGTAGAAATTAAAGATGATGACTCTACTATGAAGAAGAAAGCATGGAAACCTAGAGTTGAGATAGTGAATGAAGAAATAATACAAGATGGAGACTTTACTAAGATGAATAAGTACTATGATCTTTATAACTATTCTAAAAGATTGAATCTTGAAAATTCTATTTTTAAGTACATGATTTTGGCTAACAAGAAGTTTGATACAATTCAAGGTCAGATACCTGATGATTTGTACAATAAACTTATTAATAGAAAGAAGAGAGCATCTGAGGAAGACAAGACTATAGGAGAGAATCTTGTGAGAAAGCTTTGTGAAGTGAAAGATTATGATCATTTGAAGTAGATTTTGAAGCCCCTTGACACTCTTTTGAGGACTAAGAGGAGAACCATTCAGATCATGATAGGATAGTATGAGCAAGTGAGAACAGAAACAAAGCAAGCAATAATTAAAGTAATGGTGAAATTGTTGGAGAAACTTCAGTTGTAGCAGGACATGTAGTTGATGCTGAACCAGAGGATATTCCCTCTCCTTCAGCTATTAACATTGAAGATGATACAATGGACATTGAAGGCACTAGGGTGACCTTGGATACTGAAGATAATGTATTTAAGAATTTAGATAACATTGTTGACAATTCAGCTCTTGATGAACTAGATTGGACTGAAGAAGTAGTGTGACTAAATGGGTGAGTGATGAACCTAAAGAGAGAGAAATTCACACACCCACTCCTGAGGAAAAGAAGAAGGAAATTGGAACTTTGTTAGAAGACTTAGGTAAAGAAGTTGATGATGATGATCAGCTAGAGATGATTAGTTCCTTGAATAAAATTATTGGTAAAAATAAGAAGGTTAAGAATTTAGAAGGAAGTCTAAAGGAACTGATAGAGAAGTTGAAAAGTATTGTAACTACATATATTTCAAAAGTAGATCCTTTGGAGAGAGCCAAAAAGGTACTAAGTACTTTTGATGATGAGTTTACCAACTTATTAGACATTGCTAAAGTAAGAGCTCATGTAGCTTATGAAGCTAAAATGCTTTTAAGTATAAGTTAGAATATCAAAAATGATAGTATTAGTCTTGATGTTTGTATCAAGAACTTGAGGAAACATTTGGAGACTGGAAAAGCTTTGTACATGCAATATACAAAACCTAAGATTTTGACAGCAGTAGAGGAGCAGAAAATCAAGGTGAAGGAAGCTAAGATTCAGAATGAATCTAATCTTCTTTCTGGACCCAATGTAAAAGTAAGTGATGTTGAGAAGAAAGTTAGGAAGTATTATGATGAAATAAGATCATTGCAAGATGAAAAGAATAGGAAATTGAGAAGATTTGAACTTCTGAGAGAGCATATGTCTATAAAGTTGAACATTATGTAGGAACAGTTAGAGGAATGTCTTACTACTAAGACATCATTTTAGAAATTTAATTTTGAGAACCTTCAAGCTTGTCAGATAGTAGCTTATGGATTAAACACACTTCTGAATGTGATAGATTCTATCAAAAAGTCATGGGAGAAAGAGTTTGAAGTCATGAAAGTAAATTTTGTAGATTGTGTTGCAAGCCTACCATCTTTGCAATAAGTAAATGGAGGTATAATCTTTTTGGATTACAATTTTGTAATCCTCCCTACTTTATTTTGTCATTGTTGTCAAAAGGGGAGTGATTGTAGTAAAGCAGAAAATTGTTATGTATATCAAGATTGATACTCTTAGGGTGAGTATTGTATGAAGTTTTGTATTAGAAAGTATATTTTGAGGAGTTATAAGGATACTATACATATTCTATACTATGGCCAAAAAAAATTTATAAACTTTTAGATTTTGACTTGTACACTTAGCCAATTTTCTCATATGTTGCCACCAATGACAAAGGGGGCCATTGTCGGCAATTTGGCTGAATTGAGTATATACATTTTGTCATTATGGAAACATATGATCCACAATAAGAGTGCATAGGTTAGAGAGCAAGTATGGTAGATTGCAATGCAAATTTGTCTAAGTGTGAGATAGTGTTTTCACAATGTACTAGGATATAGTTTTGGTTTACAACATTGACTAGAGAAAGTTTAGTGCTTGTGCACTTGAACATAGATGATACAATGGCTACTGGTGGCCCATCTCAAAGTGCAAGTCAGTATGACATGTACAAAATTAGTTATGATAGTTTTACCAAAGACAGTGTGAAGCCGATAGGACAAAATATGAAGGCAGAATTGGTAAAGAGTTAAGGGATTATTTTGTTTATCAAAATAATGACTTAAAAATATAAAGGGATGAAATCCTAGATGTTAAACCTTAGATAAAGATATATGGAAGCCAACCATGTAAAGTTATTAGCCTTAATAACTTGTATATATGCAATTGTAATTGAAAAGAAAAGTAGCGATGAAAAAGTGATGTAATGAATGTAATTGTAAAGCGAATGTAATAGTGATGATTTGAAGATAAGAGTAGAAAAGGAATATTGATACAAGTAGAATAAAGTTATGTACCTTGACCTACATTGTATATTACTTGTTTGGGTAGTGGGCTCATCTTGTAATCAGATTTTTGTATCTACAACTCCTAATAGGGTTGAGGCTTCTAACAAGGCCTATAGTCCCTTAACTAGGACTAATACACTATACATATGTAATAGAATCCTAACAGGGTCAGCATCCTTAATAGGATACTTTTGATTAGTGGATTTTTGTGGGTACCATCCCCACCGGGGTTTTCCCTTGGCCAGGGTTTCCTCGAGAACATATCATGTGTTATGAGTTCTTTATTGTTATGGATATTGTTTAGTTTCTTATGTTATGCATGTATAAAGATAATCAGTTATATCCATAATTGGGCAAAAGATAAAGTTTTTAGAATACTAATTCACCCCCCCCTCTCAATATTCCCTATTTCTAACATGATTAATGTGAACCACCCGATGTACCGGGAAGGGATAGGAATCAACAACAGGTGCTTGATCACTTGGTAAAACTTGAGTTAATGAAAACATTATGCAATCAAGTGAATCTAGTAGTCACCATTTCTCCCAATCAGACTGCGGTTAAGAAAAATGTTGAGCGACTATGTGAAGCCTTCAGTCACATAATTTCTAGATGACTTAAGGTTAAGGTACTTTTCATGCTTAAAGAGTAAAGAACAAAAATATCTAATAGTGGTTGTGTTACCACAAAGGAAAATTGCTCAAAAATTACTGATCATGGGATTGTGACAACCGTCTGATCTTCCAATAGATAAAGGAAAATGGTCAAAGTGGGTCCATCTACCAGGTATGCTAAGGTGTTCAATTTTTTTCATGGAATAATTGATTGTTTTATTGATTTATGAGGATCATATAATGTGACAGGAAAGATTATGATTGAAAACCATGTTTTAAACTTTTATAAGTTAGTCATTGCAGTCATACTTTCAAATGATTGAGGGTTTCTTTTTGTAGGGTTTGAGTATTAGAAAGTAGAGAGCCCCAAGATAACTGAGAGGGGGGGGGTTAAATTAGTTATCAGATAATTTATCCATTCAATAGCTTTAAACAATATAATCAATGTACTGATCAACCATAGAAAGATAATCATACACAATTGCACAATAACACAAGATATGTTAACTAGGGAACCTCTTGAAAAGAGTAAACCCCAGTGGGAATGATGCCCACAAAATGATGCACTAATATGAAAGTTCCTTGTTAGAGGATGGACCCTATTAGGAGTCCTATGAAATACATTCAGTACAAATAAATTCCTGTTAGGAGATTTTGAATCCCTATTAAAAGATTCTAACCCGGTTAAGAGTTTATGGAAGACAGAAGGACCCACTGCCCAAATAGTTTCAAGGCAAGATCTCTGAACCCACTATCCAAAAGATCTTAGAATTATTCAATAGAATAATATGAACTATATTACCTCCTTCTCACTGTGCCAAAACTGCACTATCTTCTACACAAGATCACAATTCCAGATCTCTGTACACACAAGTCTTCCTTCATCACTGAATTAGCTCTTTTCTTCACTTCATGCATATATTTGCATCTCAATATTTTTTAGTACACATTAAAATAAGGAAAAAATTCCTTCTTATATTCCAAACTCAAATAATTATAAATGAGTTGGTCCTCAATTACAAAATAATAAATTCTACACGCTACACATAGAATTCACATAAAACTGTCAGCTTCCAATTATTGTAACTTTCTCCAAACATATCCTCAAAGTTTTTGTTGTGAACCATGTCATCATTAATGAGTCTCCAACATCCCTTTAACTGTGCAAAATTAGATTCCATCCCAGCTAAGAGATATCCTCCGATTTCTAAACATCACTACACAAAAACATTGTCTAAACATTGCTTTCACCAAAATGCTCATAACTCTTACAAATGAATGAATTTATTTTTGTGTTGTTAACCATAGGTTAATAACACACCAAAGAACACACCATCAACTATGAAAAATCCAATCTACAATACAACATGTGTGCAAAACAAAATTGTACCTACTTTCCTGCTAATATCCAAAATATCACTATGTTGACATCAATGACAATCCAAGTCATGAATGCAACAAAAACTGCTACAGAATGATTGCCAAAACACTTTACATTCATTCCTAACAATCTCCCTCATTGGCATTGATGGCAACATAGATGAAAAACATCCAATGTTGCAAAAATCCAATACTGCAACATCACTGCAAAATATCAAATCAAATCTTGCTTCATTTTCCTATTCAGCTCTCTCATACAATCCACAATGTTTTTCATGTATATCTCTCCCCCATTGACATCAATGATAGAAATTCTATCACTAAATCAACAACAACTTAATGTCAAAAGACACTTTTTAGAAAAATACAATAACAAGAGTCCTCATGACTCAGCTCATAAACTCCCCCATAGAGGAAGTTCCAACATCCAATCTAGAAGAAAGATAGGGCTCATATACCACTGGATGGATGCAATCATCTGCATCAATTCTCAAAAATAGGTTGGGGCATAACCCCAAGCATACCTCTTAGATACACAAATGTATCCTTAGGTAAAGGCTTTGTAAATATATCTACTATCTGCTCCTTTGTGCTTATGTACTCCAACCTTACTTCTTTTTCTGCAACTTTCTCTCTTACAACATGATACTTGATCTCAATATGTTTAGTCTTAGAATGTAAAATAGGATTTTTTGACATACTCACTATACTGGTGTTATCACAATGTATAACAATAGGCTCATCAAACTTTATTTCAATATCTTTCAACATATGCTTCATCCAAATAATCTAATTACAGTTATTTGCTGCTGCAACATATTCTATTTCTGGTATGCTTTGTGAAGTACAATTATACTTCTTACTTAGCCAAGAGACTAATTTACCTCCAAGAAAAAAGGCTCCACCACTAGTGCTTTTCTTGTCATCAATGCTGCCTCCCCAATCTACATCAGTATAGGCACATAAAGTAAAATCATCATAATTCTCATACCATAATCCATAATCCATTGTTCCTTTCAGATATCTCAGTATCCTCTTTACTATTGCATAATGTGATTCTCTAGGTTCTGCTTGAAATCTTGCTACAATCCCCACTGAATGTGCTATATCAAGTCTTGTATGTGTCAAGTACTGCAATCCTCCAATCATAGATTTGTACTTTTTCTGCTCAACTGCTAGTGTCTCATCTTTGCTAGATAACTTATGTCCAGTTACCATAGGTGTTCCAACAGGTTTAGAATCTTCCATTCCAAATATTTTCAATAATTCATTTAAATACTTAGTCTGACTTACAAATATACCTTCCTTTCTTTGTGTTATCTGTAATCCCAAAAAATATTTCATTTCTCCAGTCATGCTCATCTCAAATTTAGTCTTCATTTCATCTGCAAATTTGTCACTAGCTTCATCTTCTCCTCCAAAGATAATATCATCAACAAATATAACTATAACCAACAAACCATTCTTAATTTCTTTTGTGTATAAGTTACTATCTGTTGTTCCTTTTATAAATCCCAATTTCAATAAATACTTATCCAATCTTGCATACCAGGTTCTAGGTGCTTGTTTTAATCCATATAAAGCTTTCTTTAACTTACATACCATATCTCCTTCTTATGTCAAAGGAAAACCTTTAGGCTGCTCAATGTAGACTTCTTCCAATTCACCATTCAAAAATGCTGACTTCACGTCCATCTGATACACTCTGAATTTCTTGTAAGTTGCATATGCTAGAAACATTCTCACTGCTTCAAGTCTGGCCACAGGTGCAAAAGTTTCTTCATAGCTAATTCCTTCTTATTGAGAATATCCTTTACATACCAATCTTTCTTTGTTTCTTATCACTTCTCCTTATCCATTCATCTTGTTTCTAAATACCCACTTTATTCCAATCACATTCTTGTCTTCAGGTCTAGGGACCAATTCCCATGTCTTATTTTTTTCAATCTGTTCTAGTTCTTCTTTCATAGCATTGATCCAATGTTCATCTTCACAAGCGTCATTAGTATTCTTAGGTTCAATTTGAGAAATAAAACATAAATGTACCTTATTTCGAGTCAAAACTCCTCTATCTAAACTTCCAATAACTTGCTTAATAGGGCGATGTCTTGAAGTATACCTGTTAGGTGTCATAGTTACTGATCTTGTTCCGACTGTAGATTCTTCTTTGCTTTCTTCTCTATTTTCTTCTCTATTTTCTTCTTTGTTTTCTTCTTTGTCTTCTTCAGTATGACTTTCATTCAGCAAATCACTATTAGTTTCAAAGAATAATTTTGCACTTTCAATGTTAGGTTGAGGTTGTGCTTCTCCATCAGATTCATAATCAAGCATTCTTTCCTGAATTTTAAACTTCTCATCAACTTTTACATTTGCACTTTCAAAAATAGTCTTAGTTCTTTTGTTATAACATCTATATGCTTTGGTTTTTAAAGAATATCCAAGAAATATTCCTTCATCACTTCTAGGATCAAAATTTCCTATATCATCATCTCTCTTTATATAACATTTACTTCCAAAAATTCTAAAATACTTAATTGAGGGTGTATGTCCAAACCATAATTCATAAGGTGTCTTGTTTGTATCTGCTCTGATTTGTACTATTCATAGTGTATACTGTTGTGTTCACTGCTTCTCTCCAAAAAGTTTTAGCCAAATCATTTTCAAACAACATAGCTCTTGCTGCTTCAGTTATTGACCTGTTTCTTCTTTCTACAATACCATTTTGTTTTGGTGTTCTAGGGGCTAAAAGTTGTCTCTTAATGCCATTTATTTCACAAAAAGTGTTAAACTCTCTAGATGTAAATTCACCACCTCTATCAGATCTTAGACACTTAATCTTCATTCTAGATTCATTCTCACTTTTTATTTTCATGATCTTAAATTTATCAAATGCTTTAGATTTTTCTTTCAAAAATGCAATCCACATCATTCTTGTAAAATCATCAACAAGAATCATAAAATATCTTTCACCATAGAATCCTCTAGTCCTAGTAGGACCACTCAAGTCTGTATGAACAATCTCCAACTTCTCTGTTGATGTGAACTTCTTATTGGGAAATGAACTCCTTTTCTGCTTTGCCATCATACATTCTTTGCAAATCATGTTAGTAGGTTTCATAATTCTAGGTAAATCTCTTATCGTAAGTGTAGTACTCACCTTGACAATATTATCAAAGTTTATATGACAAAATCTTTTATGCCATAACAAACTGTCATCAATCCTAGTTATCAAACATGTCATCTCAGTAGGATTCAACTGAAATACATTACCTCTGATTCTAGATCCTTTTCCAATTAGATTTCCATCTTTATCTCTTATCACACAAGTTTTCTCAGAAAACCAAACTTGATAACCCTTATCAGCCAATTGTCCAACACTTAGTAGATTATGTCTTAGTCCATCAACAAAGTAAACATCATTAGTGTTAGTCTTTCCATCAAGAGTAATAGATCCTATACCCTTAATCAAACAAGGTGCATTGTTACCAACCCTAACAATTCCTCCATCATAATTATCTAACTTAACAAAATTTCTTTTATCTCCAGTCATATGATTCGAACAACCACTGTCTATAATCCAATGAGATTTCTTTTCAACTTGTGAAACTAATGCTTTTTCTTTCCTTTTATTAGATTCAAAACTTTCTTCTTTAATTGCTACAAATCCTATTTCCTCAAAGTTATCATTATCACTGTCACTTAAATGTTTTTCAATTCCTGCTTCAAAATCTTCATCATTTGCATAATAACATTCTTTAGATCTCCTAGGTTTAAAGTTGCTTCTATACTTCTTAACTCTTTTAGGACATTTAGATGCAAAATGACCATATTCTTGACAAGTCCAACATTTAAATATTTTCTTACCATCTGGTTCTCTTTTTACAAGTAATGCAATACCTTCTTCAATCTTCTTATCTTCCTCAGATCTACTACTGCTAGCATAATCTCCATTCACACTAGTACTTCTTGTAGGTCTAATGCTAAGAGCACTGAATGCTATTTCCATTCTAGGTAACTCTCCTGATAATCTCAAGTTCATCTCTGCTATTTCTAATCTTCCAAGAAGAGTCTGTCTTGAAAAGTTTGATGTACAAGGTATCACTTGTTCAATCATCTACATTGTCTACTTGAATGCTGGTGTTAGAGTTCTTAGAATTTTTCATATCACTTCATTCTCTATCTTATCACCTCCACAAGACTTTATTCCTATCACAATCTTAGACATCCTACCAATATAGCTTCTAATAGATTCATCTTCCATCATTCTAATATCTTCAAATGCACAAATCCAATTATGTAATCTAGCCTTCTTTGCATGTTCATCACCTTCAAAAGTAGAATGTAAAGCTTTCCAAATTGCATGAGATGTTTTCAAACATCTTACCTGACTATATTCATTCTCCGATAGTGCTGAAAAAAGTGCTTCTCTTGCAAGTATGTTACACATGAATAGATCTAGTTCATCTTTAGTTCCTACCTCTAGATTGTCTTCCTTAATGATAGTCTTCTCATTCTTTGTAATCAACCAATAACTTGGTCCTAAACACAATAGATGTGTCTTCATCTTTTCTTTCTAGCTATCAAAATTTACTCCATCAAACTTAGGGCTTTCTTTTCTGAAATTCACCATGGATCTCTTTAAGTTAAACTTTTCTTTCAAGGACCTGCTGCTCTGATACCAATTGTTAGAAAGTAAAGATCCCCAAGATAACTGAGAGGGGGGGGGGTGAATTAGTTATCAGATAATTTATCCATTCAATAGCTTTAAACAATATAATCAATGTACTGATCAACCATAGAAAGATAATCATACACAATTGCACAATAACACAAGATATGTTAACTTAAAAAGAGTAAACCCCGGTGGGAATGATGCCCATAAAATGATGCACTAATACGAAAGCTCCTTGGTAGAGGATGGAGCCTGTTAGGAGTCTTATGAAATACATTTAGTACATATAAATCCCTGTTAGGAGATTTTGAATCCCTGTTAAAAGATTCTAACCCGGTTAAGAGTTTATGGAAGATAGAAGGACCCACTGCCCAAATAGCTTCAAGGCAAGATCTCTAGACCCACTGTCCAAAAGATCTTAGAATTATTCAATAGAATAATATGAAATATATTACCTCCTTCTCACTATGCCAAAACTGCACTCTCTACTACACAAGATCACAATTCCAGATCTTTGTACACATAAGTCTTCCTTCATCACTGAATTAGCTCTTTTCTTCACTTCATGCATATATTCACATCTCAATATTTTTCAGTACACATTACATTATGGAAAACATTCCTTCTTATATACCAAACTCAAATAATTATAAATGAGTTGGTCCTCAATTACAAAATAATAAATTCTACATGCTACACACAAAATTCACATAAAACTATTAGCTTCCAGTTACTATAAATTTCTCCAAACATATCCTCAAAGTTTGCACTATGAACCACATCATCATTAATGAGTCTCCAACATCCCTTTAACTACACAAAATTAGATTCCATCCCAGCTAAGAGATATCCTCTAATTTTTGAACATCGCTACACAAAAACACTGTCTAAACACTGCTTTCACCAAAATGCTCATAACTCTTACAAATGAATGAATTTATTTTTGCACTGTTAACCATAGGTTAATAAAACACCAAGGAAGATACCATCAATTATGCAAAATCCAATCTACAATACAACATGTGTGCAAAAAAAAACTGTACCTACTTTCTTGCTAATATCCAGAATATCACTGTGTTGACATCAATGACAATCTAAGTCATGAATGCAACAACAACTGCTACAAAATGACTGCCAAAACACTTTGCATTCATTCCTAACATTGAGGATAGTGAGCCAGAATATGAAAAACATTGCATCAAATCTTGATTTTGTTCTAAGGAAGGTTACAGGATAAGATAGCTGACACATGGTTAAAATCAGGTACATTATGTACATAAAGTGTGGATATAAATGTGAAATCCATATTTAAATAATTTACATAATCTTCTCTATAGTTTAATGAAATGTTTTATTATGCATTTTTCTAAGAAGCCTTCACATGGTTTTTTTCAATGAATATAATCAAATCATTGCATGAGACTGAAGGAATCAAATTAGTTGAAGAGAAATGATTGCAAGTTGAGGAAGTTGGAGAACATCAATGGAAGATCAAATATTGGGGAGAAGTTGAAGATATTTTGTGCAAAGAATGAACAGCTATGAATTAGATGGAGTTGGTTTCATTTTTCTAGATTTTTATTTTCTTTTTTGTTACAAAGAGGGTTGAATTATCATTATAGAGGTAGCATTCTAGCTCTTGAGCCCTTATTTTTGTGGTTTTGATGGTTTCTTGATTGTACCAAACTAGAGATTTTTGAATGAAAAGGAGTGGAATCCCAATCTTTTATTGGTGATGTCTTCATTTGTATTACTTTAAATTATTGTGTATTAGTTTGTAAGGCACTCTAATATACTTGTTATGAGGTGACTGTGAATCTTTGTTCTTAGTTTCTTTCAAGGAGGGATTAAAACTTTGGCACAATTTTGAGAATTTAACAATGTATGTGAATCTGATGTCTGGGTATAGGAGTGAGAGAATGAGTCGTAAGGCATTTTATTTGGGTTTTTTTTTGGAATCATATGATTTTTGGTGATTTAATTTTATCTGACTCTATTTCCCAATTGATAAGGCACTGGTCACTACTTGTCTTTGCAATCTTTCATCATCAAATCTAAAAACTCAATTGAACATTTACTTTCCATTGAAAGGCATGTAATGTTTACAATTTGTATTTGTAGAATACAATGCATTTTAGTGATTCTTTGAAGAATTAATCCTAGGTTAGCTTGCCTGAGTCTTGAACTCAAAGAGAAGAAGGATTTATCCTTGTTAGCTATTCCATTTTCCTAGTCCTTAGAACACTTATTCAATATGGATATTTCATAAGACTGGTTGAGTGTTGGCTCCCATTTCTTACGGTTTTAAGAACTATCCACTTTTTTGTCTACATAGTTGAGGTTATGTCAAAGATAAGTTATCATAAATGAAGATTCTTGTTTGAATTAGGTACACCTACTTGAGTGTGTAGAGATCAAACTATAGAAGGTTTGTAGACCTTGTCAATGTTAGTCTTTTCTTGTCCTTCGATTTGTAGGAAGAATTAGATTCAGGCTAATCAAATAAATATCCCATGTCTGGTTCTCATTGTGTCTTTTAGAATCAGAGGGTGCAAGAAAAATCACTAACAAAATTTCTCACTCTATTGGGGATTAGAATAAAGGACATCAAGTTTAAGATGATTGTTTCCTTACTTTGTTGAATCATTCTAGAGTCTGGTCTAGTTTGGTTATAGAGTTAATTCTTTTCAAAATTGATATATCTTCTCACTGATTTTGAGTGGTGACTTTGAGTCTCTATTTGATTAGTGCATTCTTGTAATAAATGTTTAATGTATTTTGTGATCCTGATAGTTACACCCTAATGTGTTGTGTTTGTTGGTTTTAAAGAAGGTTCAGATTTGAGAAAAGGTTCTCAACTGATTAAGAATTTGTCCTCTGCAATGAGGTGGTGACTCTACCAAGGTTTGAAAGGTGATTTGGAGGAGACTTCAGATCATTATTTTGCACCAAAAAAAATTTTTCTAGGTAATCTTTTATCAAACTAAAAATAGTCCCTAAATAGGTGAATAAGTCACTAAGAAAAAGGGAAATTGATCTTGAAAGTTTAAGTCATATTTCTGGATAGAAGATTCAGCTGATGTAATGAGTATCATAAATATGTTATGGATTAATGAAGTTAGTGGTTGCATAAAGTTGGATAAGGATATTGTCATAAGAATGAGCTATATTATTTTGTCAGTATTTTAAGATGGACTTTCCAGTCTAAGTGGATCAAGATGTTGTTTCTAGATCTAAAAGTTATCAGTCAGATCTTGAAAATTGTAATAGAGATTTATATTTGATAAATTAAAGAATCCATCATAATTTCATATTGATGTTAAAATGTGAAATAGGAGAAAGGAAAGAAGAGTTTACACTTTCATACTACAAGAAATTTCTTGTAGCTTGTAGTGAACTTCCTATGGGTCTTGATTTTCAACAATCCCAATATGCTGAAATGTTTCTAGAGCTTGGTATGCCTAAATCAATCAGTTAAGCTACATCCCTTAGAGAGGAAGCACTTGAAGATCTTAAAGAATGAATAGATTCATTTGTTGATGATGAATCTAGTTGTGCTAAAGATGTAGAATTTTGTGATGCTGATGGTGTTGGTTATGATGTTAATAGTGAAATTTGTGAATATCAAGGAATAGAAGATGAATCTATAGTTGATAGTGATTTCCTTGAGTTTTTAGATTTTTATTTTTCTCATCATGATGTTAATGGCTCATTGTTTCATCTTGATGCTATGGTTTTGAGCATGAAGAATATGATTATAATGCAGATGATAGTTCTTACAGTGATTACTTTATGCAAAATATTATGAGTCAAGAGATTTTAGACCCTATTTTAGATGGGGAAGATATTTGCAACATCAGCAATGAGACCAGATAGATGGAATGTGAAGTCCAGTGTTTAATAAGTAGTGAGAAAATTTCAAAACTCTTGGATGCAGAATTTCAGAGGTATACACCTAGGATTGTTTCTAAAATCCCATGCTTGGTAGATATAATTTTTGACAAAGATGATACAAGTGATGGCATTATGTGTGAAACATTTATTGATGTCCTTTATCCCATTTTTAATCAGCAATATGATAGAACATATCATTGTCAAAAGTTTGATATTTTTATATTTGATGAATATGATGATGTATGTACTAGTAAGGATTCAGATTTTCAAGAGCCTAGTGTCTGTGGTTCTTGTTTACATTTTGATGCTAGAAGGTGTGGTAAATTTGAATATGTTTTCTTATATTTATAAATGATTAATGATTTAGTCACTGACAATGCTTGTTTCCTTTTAGAAGATGCTGATGTAATTTGTGGTCAACAAGTTGTTTCCAATTTCATGCAATCAAATTTTTGTTTTCAAAAGTTCTAATTTAGTTTGCAAAGTGCTGATGAAAAAGTGGTTTATTCTTTTTTGAAAACTAATGATCATTATGCTAATTTTTCCAAAAATAAAGTTGAGTTGGAGTGTTTCCTTTTTCAGCATGGCAATGATAATAAAGTTTGTAATTCTTTAATGTCACAAAGTGACTAGTATTTATGGCCTAGTTTTGTCAAGTGATGGTGAGTATGTTTATCAATTTTTATATGATATGCTGAAAATAGATCCTATTGTTTTTGATAGGTTGGATGAAGTATGTAATTTCAATTTGCCTCTTCTCTATGGAGATGAAAATTATATGTTCGATAAGGGTAAAAATTGATTAAAGTTTTGAGGCTTTGAGCCTTTTTGTAAATATTGTAAGTCCTTGTATAGCTTCTTTCCTTTTAGTTGTCTGTGTCTTTTCTTTAAATAAAAGGGTTCCCTATTTTAGGAGAAAGTGAAAGTCAAGTTGAGTTTCTTTGGGTGATCTATTGTACCAAAGATTCTAGATTCTTTCTATGCCTGCAAGAGGCATACATCCCTAGTCAAAGCCATTGTTGGGCCATTTTCCTATCATAACCAAAATCCTAAGAAAATGGTCTTATCCTAAAAAAAATCTTGTGAAAATTGTCATGCCCTAGCTACAACACAATTTGATTAGTGAAGAAAATCTATTAGGTTTCAGAGCTTGTGAGCTTAGCTATGGATAATTTAGAATATGTTCAAGCTTTAGTTTAGATCGCATGAATTTTGGTGTAAAAACCAAGCAGATACAAAAATTTTAAGGTATGAGAATATAGGCCCTTTCCATGTCCTAAGGTTTCCTAAAATTTTCTAAGTCCAAAAACCCTAGCCATTTCTATTTCTCCATTAACTTTTTCCTGGCCACTTAAAATCCTTTTTCCTCCACATGCTTTATTCTATTCACTAGTTCTCTAAGTTCCAGGGTGGATATGTCTTTCATTCAGGGAATGGGTGAATTCTGTTAGCACTTGCAAAAAAATTTCATGGCTACATGTTCTTTCCCCTGGCCCCTGCATGTATTTTTCATGTTTTTGGCTAAACCTTTGCAAAAAATTTCAAAAAGAACTAGTCGTTGCCAGCTGAGCCCTTTGTCTTTCCTTGGCACTGTTCTTTTTTTATGTTACCTTTTTGGCTCACTTAAGCCCCAAATTTCCCATGTGCTTAAATTTTTATGACCTCTTCGCATGTTAAGCAGTTAGTCACATAATCACATAGACTATTTTTAGTCTATGCAATCATGCGATTAATATTTCTATCGGGTCCCCTTTCCTAAGTTTTTTCCTTGGCCTAGTGGTAAATATTTCCTCAGTCATGAGTTTTAATTTTTCCTATGTTTCAGCTTTCTTTATTTCCTGGGCTTAGTCTCTAATACCTAGGCATAGTTGGTGGTTCCTCATTGGTCGATGGATTTAATGATGTGGCATCGGTGGGCCCAGGTGGGGTTGTGTTGTCAGTTACCTAAGGATCATGTGGTTGTCACATGATCACATGGAATATTCCATCCCCTTGCGATCATGCGACGACCATTGATTTTAGATCTTTCCTAGTGTGTGTCAGTGGGACCTAATTCTTCAAGCAGCAGAGTAAAGGAATATCATGTGGCTATCGAATGATCGCATGGAATATTCCAACCCCATGCGATCTTGTGCCAACCATTCGATTAGATGTTGAAGGTTTGTGGGTCCTGTCAGTCATGACTAGGCAGTTGTGGTGAATGGCGTGGTGATAGGTGGCATCACAGTTGACGTTCGATGGGGTCTGAGGTTTGACAGAGTGGATAGGGATCTGGTGGTACCAACAAAATTCAATGCATCCACATGTTTGTGCATAAAAAAGGTGATTCCCTAGTTTTTTTAGCGATTTGGTGAATGGTAGTCGGGTTGTCGCTAGATTATTTAGCAAGGGAGAAAAGTGTTTCACGAATTGGTGAGGTTTCTTTGTCACCAATTCGCTAAGTCTAGTGGGGCCATTTTTAAAGGGAAATCATAAGGCCTGTGAAGGGAGATAGATTGGATGGCTGCAATTTAAAGTTGATAAAGGTTTGAATTTTGGCCGTCATTTCTCTGCAAGCACCATAGAAATAACCATTGAGATTCAAATTTGAATTTTTGAGCGTTTCTAGTGACAGAGGGTACCATTTTTATGGAATTTGAAGTAGAAATGACCCTGTTTAGTGAGATGCAACTGGTTTTCCATTTCTAGTGTGGTCCAGGGTGTCTGGTGCTAGTTTGTAGAGCATGTGCATTGTAGGTGTGGCTCAAGGGGTGTTGTAGGGTGTCCTTGTGAGCTTGCTTTTGTGATACTTGTACTTGCAGAGAAGATTTTTAGGATGGTAGATCTATTCTAGTTTCTTCTCCCTTGTTTTTGATGTGTTTCCCACCCCTGTAATAACTTTTTGACCATTTCCAACAGGTTGGGTGGTTGAAACCCTAACCCTAGTCATTCATAGCTTGTTGAAAATTTTCAAGGTGACTAGGGAGTATAAGTTGCAAAATTTCACATTTTTGTAGGGGTTCAAAAACATTGTTTCTTTTGGTCCCTGGTTGTTGATTGTAATATACTGATAGAGGTCTAGTTTTGGTGACTTTTCTTATCTTGGTATCACTCTGATTGTATGTTGATCCTGATTATGTTAATGAGAACATTTTGAATCTTAATCTTGCATCTTGTGTATGTCTTCTTGCTTGTCTCTGAGCTCATATATGTTAGTTTCAAAAAGTGTGCTAATGTATGGTAAAAAAAGAGTATTTTAAATTCATCTCTGAGTTTCTAACAAAGTTAGGATTAAAGTCTTTTAGGTGAATTCAGTGAGTTTATAGCCAGGTATAGAATTTGATGTCCTTGTGCTTGAGGGAAAGGGGTAATAGTTAAAGCACTTACTCTGGTTTCCATTGTGTTTGATTTGAGGTTTTCAGTTGAGGTATATAGTTAGGTGACTCTGGGCCCTGGGATAAGGCACTGGTCCTTCCTCTTGAGGTATGCATGGTTAACAACTACAAACACAAACATCATTTGATAAATCTTTAACAATCTTATATGAGATATAGTGGAATATTATTTTAGACTCCTTTAGAGAAGTGAGTCAAGGGTACACCCACCTGAGCATTGAAGCTCAAAGAGTAGAAGGATCCTTTGATCCTTGTCAGTTGGTCCCCTTCCTTGTGGACTTTGGAGTGGTGATAGAGTCAAAGTTTCATTTTTATTATCCATCAAAGTGTAAATTTGCAAGTTGAAGATCAAAGGGAATAATCCACAACCCACAAAATGGTTACTCTACTAGGGAAGAACATAAAGAAAGCCTATTAAGGTGCTCTAGTTACTGTTACATTGAAGTAGTCAAAATCTTTTGACCAGATTGGTTTGCCCATCCGAGCCATCAACAAGTCAGTGATTCTACTGGGAAGAATCTAGAGAGAAAGTATAAGTGTGTTCTTGTTTTCCTGTGTGTTTCAAGGACTTTCCATCTAGGTGGGTGGTGACTCAAAGGTTTGAACCAGTGCAACATATCAAAGAAGCATGGATAAGAGGAGAAATACTAGGTCATATGTCAAGAAGAATACAAAGGTCACTCTAGAGTAATTGCCTAGACAGGGAAACAAGAGCTGGATTAGAAGGAATGGTGAGTCTACTAGTGCTCCCATGAGAGAACAAAGAAATGCTAGAGCTAGAGTACCACATGTATCCTCAAGTGAGGATGGTTCACAAAATAGAGTTTCTAGATCAGATGGTGGTCACTCTAAAGAGAGATTTTATGATACCCCTGAGGCTACATTTTAGGACAAGGGTCCTTTGCCTACAGGTCAGAATGAAGAAAATAAAGATATGGGTTTAGAGGTTGACTTGGATCTTGAAGAAGATCAGTTCAGAAGGGAACCCATGAGACATAGGCAAGTCCATTTCCCATATCAAAATTTTCCTGATATGAATGTGTCATCTGGTTCTGATGACATTATGGTAGATCCTAATGATTTGAATGCACTAAAGTTGCATTTGGTAGAGTAGGATGCCATACATAAAAGATTACAAGAGGAGAGAGAGGTTGAAAAGGTAAATTCTTTGATAGAGAGGTAGTCTCTTATTAGAAAAATAAATGAAATGAGGGAGAGAAACAAAATGCTTGCTTCTACTCCTAAAAAGTTGCAATATGATGTGTTTGGTGATCTTGATGCCTTGAGGAGTGAGCAGGAGCACTTACTGCAAGTTCATGAATTTGATATGGAGGGCCTTGTGGTTAGACAGGTGCAAAGCTATGTCCCTTTGCCTAAAGATAAGGATGGGCATAGGATTACCAGACCTACTATTATAATAAATGAGAAAGGAAAGTAGAAGATGGTGGATGACCAAGCAAGTAAACCAATAACGATACCGGGGATCCCACCACCTGATTCAAATAAGGACACTGAAATGGAGAGAAGGAGAAAAGAAGATGAGGACCTTGCAACAGAACTAGAGAGAGCTGAGGTTGAGGCTTCTATTGTAGAAAAGAAAAGGAAGATCCAATTCTTGCAGGCTTCTTCAGCTAATGCTCTTGGCCCATCTACTACTAAACTAGGTATGCCATCTATGACTACTGCTATTCCACTTAGTAATGCTACAAGTTCTTTTCCTTCTTCATCTCCTAGGATAGGTGTAGATCCTAGGTAGCAGTCAAATGCATAGATAAATGTAGATGCTAATGTTGATCCTAGGGTTAACACTAGTTCAAGCTTTCAAAGAAGACCTATGCAATTAGAAGGTTATAGGCAAATAAGTTTTGATGGAATTCCTAGCTATCCAAATGCTTTTCCAAATGATATTAGAGATAAGGTACCTAAGTTTGCTGGTAATAATGCTATTACTTGTGATGAGCATCTTAGGTTATTTGTTGATATGCTTAATGATTATGAGGTAGAGCATGAGGATGTTGTCATGAAATTTTTTGTTCAATCTCTAATGGAGGATGCTAGAGATTGGTTTAAGAGGCTCCCTCATAAGTGTATTGATACTTGGGACTCTTTTGCGAAATGTTTCAAAGAGTAGTATGGTGATAGGCCTAATGCTAGCTTCATGTTGAATGAATTCAATACCATAAGGAAAAATCAGAATGAGTCTGCTACTGAATTCAACATGAGTTTTTAGAAGGGTATGCATAAGTTGTTCCAAGTCATGAGGTTGGATGGCAATGTCTATCTGACTACATACTTCAATGCATTTGATGGGAAGATGGGATATTTATTAAGGGATAAAGAACCAAGAACTCTTAGGGATACTTTTAGGATTGCTGTCAATATTGAGAACAACATGAAAATATCAAGAAAATTGGGTGGAAAGAGAGATGACCCAAAGTTGTTTGGGGACAGGAAATACAAAAAAGAAAATGACAAGAATGTTGGATCTAGGAGGCAAGAAGAAGATAAGTTGGATAAGGTGCTTAATGCATTGAAGGATTTGAAGGCACTTGCAAATAGGAACATTAGTGCTCCTACCAATGAGAGGCCTTAGTTCAACAACAATTTTAGTAAGCATAATAGGCTATAGAATTACCCCTACAACACCCAATGGAAGGATGGCAAGCCTATTGTCCCTACTGCAAGTGGAAATAATGACAGAGGTGTCCTTGAACCTCTACATAAAGCTTCAATAAATGTCATGGAAAATGTACCTTGGTGTGTTGCATGCTAGTCCCCTCATTCTGTAGAGCATTGTGTGGTTGCACAATCTATGGCTGCAAATCAAGATTGTAGCAATGAGGAGATAGAACAAGAAGAAGAACAAGATAATGTTGGTTGCAACATGGTTTCTTCATATCTGGGATATGAAGATGATTCTAATTTTGATGAAGAGGTAGATGTGAATGTTAAGAGACATAATTAGGCCATTTTTCATCAAGAGGTTTTTTCTGATAGTGAGTGCATTGATCAGAAAATATGTAACATGAACTCTTCTCCCAAACTAGTAAATTTGAGAAGACCTTCTAGAGAAGAGATGGAGAGGATTACTATAGAAATGATTGCCTAGGTGCAAACTAGAGGCATGGTGGCAAGGAATGTAAATAAGAAAGTTGTAGGAATATTTATAAAGAGTACCAACTCTGGAGAACCTAATGAGAACAAATCAAAGGTTGATCACATGGTGAAATTCAAGAATGTAAAAGGTAAGCATTGTGAGCCTAGGGGAGTTGGAATTGAAAAGATCTCTTGTGAGATTGAGAAGCCAGTTAACACAATGGCTAAGGTTGAAAAAATGAAGGTGGTCAATAAACCTAATATGTCAAACAAGCAAAAGGATGTTAAAGTAGTGCAGATTGAGATTCTTGCTTCTACCCCTATTGACATGTTATCTGTATTGTCACAAATTACAATTAAGGTTCCATTGTCAGAATTGTTGAGGATCCCGAAACATAAAGATAAGGCTATTGCATGGGTTGGTAATACTCACAAAAATGATATTTCATGCAATGGATCTTAGGATGAAGATTTGTAGGATGTTGCTGCTTAGGGAATTGTGTCTCAAATTCCTCCAATATATTTGGATGGTTCTATCAATGCCAGCCTTGAAAATATTGACCCATTCTTCTTAAGTGTTCTTGTGAATGGGATGAAATTAAGAAATTGTATGATTGATAGTGGTGCCTCTAATACTATCATGCCTTTCAAAATCATGGAGAGATTGGGCCTTAAAGTTGACACAGTACAGGGCAAATGTTGTGTAATGGATCAGAGGGAGGTACCAGTCATTGGGACTATCAATGCAATGCCATATAGGTTGGCAGCATATCCAGAGAAAGAGCTAACAATGAGTGTTTTGGTGGTGGATATCCCTCCTCATTATCAGATGTTGCTATCTAGAAGATGGAGTGCTACCATGGGTGGGAGTTTACAGTGTGATCTTTCCTATGCAACTTTCAAGATTGATGATCAGTTTGTCAAGATTGAACGAGAGCCAAGAGTATGCCCCATGATTGAGAGAAACATAGATAATGAAACTACATGTTTTTTGGATACTAATGTAAATGCTTTTAGGGAAGAGATCCTTGTATTTGATAATGAGCTTGTTTTGTCACCTATTTCTATTGAGGTAGGTGCTGACTCTGTGAAGGGTGATTTGTGGGTCATGTACTTTGATGGTGCAAACTACAAAGATGGTGCAGGAGTAGTTATTTTACTTATTTCTCCTGATGGAAACACCTACAAGTTCTCTTTCACATTGAATTTATTTTGTACCAACAATATAGCAAAATATGATGCTTTGTTGTGAGGACTAAAGTTGGCATGAAAGCATGGTATAAAATGCATAAGTGTTATTGGTGATTCTAAGTTGGTGGACTCCCAAGTTAGGTCAGTGTATGCTTCCAAGAATAGAAGGTTGAAACAATATAGGAATGCAGTGTGGGATTTGATTGAACATTTTGATGCCTTCAATATTGAGTGGAAGGATAGGAGTAATAATAAGATGGTTGACTTGTTGGCCAATATTGCAATTAATCCTAATGATGTTACATTCTCTGGTATTTCTAAAATTGAATTTCAAGCTAGGCCTAGTATACCAGACAACATTGAGAATTGGCAATTTTTTTATGATGATAATGATATTTTGAAGTTTATGGATTGCAAGGATCAGTATCATGGTCAAGAACTTGATTGTTCAGCCTCGGTTGAGTCAATAGAAGGAAGGGAGGTTTTCTTAGGCAATGATGTCATTCAGCTTAGAAATAACAAGGTACCCAAGGGGCTTGTTGTTTTGGAGACTGTCTTTGACAACCAAGATAGAGTTTAAAGGAATATCAAAGGAGAAGATCATGCTGATCTTGAGGAGATAAATCTTGGATCACATGAGGCACTTAAGAAAGTATACATTGGTAGAGATATATCTCAAAAGGTAAGGAGACCTTTGGTTGAATTATTGAGGAAATTTAGGCATGTTTTTGCATGGTCATATGATGACCTAAAGGTTTATAGAGAAGATTTATTTCAACATGTCATTCCATTAAGAGAAGATGCTAAACCTTTCTGGGAAAAGCAAAGGCCTATTAATCCTACTTTGACACCCAAGATGTAAGAAGAATTAATGAATTTGAGAGATGCTAGCATTATCAAGCCTATAAGGCATTCTTCTTGGGTGTCAAACCTTGTTCTTGTGAGAAATAAATAATGGTGACATCAGGCTGTGTGTGGACTTCAGAAATTTGAACATCAGCTCATTGAAAGATAATTGTTGTTTGCCCAATATGGAGGCTATGTTGCAGAGAGTAACCAGTTTAGAATTGATGTCAATGATGGATGGTTTCTCTAGCTATAATCAGATGATTGTTAAGGAATCAAAACAATTCAAGATAGCCTTTACAACACCTTGGGGAACATATGTTTATGTGAGAATGCCTTTTGGTCTCACAAATGCTGGTGCTACTTTTTAGAGGGAAATGGATGTTTCCTTTTCATATTTCATTAATGATTTCCTTGTTGTGTATTAGGATGATTTGACTGCCTATTCCAAGAAGGAAAAGGACCATTGTGCTCATTTAGAAAAAATATTTATGAGGGCCTTGGAATTTGGCATTTCATTAAACCCAAGGAAATGTGCTTTTGGTGTCACAGAAGGTAAGTTGCTTGGCCACTTAGTTGGGAAGAAAGAAGTGAGAATTGACCTAGAGAGGGTATTAGAAATTGATAAAATTTAGAGGCCAAAGAATGTTAAAGGGATTCAGTCCTTCTTTGGTCAAGACAATTTTCTGAGGTTTGTGACAAACTTTGCAGAGGTTACTAGACCTATTTCCAAGATGTTGAAGAAGGGATCTGTAATCAATTGGGAGGGTGAGCCTGATGAGGCTTTCAAGAATATCAAGTAGGCTATCAAATATGAACCAGTGCTAAAGGCACCTAATTATAGTGTCCCAATGTATATCTTTTCTTTTGCATCTTTTCACACTATTGCTGTAGTTTTGTTACAAAAGAATAAGGATGGTTTTGAGTAGCCTATTGCATTTTTTAGTAAATCTTTGTAGGCTGCAGAATTAAAGTATGACATAAATGAGAAGCAAGCTTATGCACTTGTGAAAGCAATCAAGGTTTTTAGATGTTACTTGATGGGAGAAATTGTGATTGCTTTTGTGCCAAGTGCAGCTGTGAAGGATATTTTCTCATAGAAAGAGGTGTCTGGAAGAAGATGTAGATGGATCAATAGGATCTAGGAATTAAATGTTGAGATCCAAATCACTAAATTGGTTAGAGGTCAGGGATTGGAAAAGTTGATGGCTCAATCCAATCTAGATGCAAACTAGGTAAATCATTCTGAAATTGATTATACATGTGATATGGATGATTGTATTTGGTATCAAGATATTATTTACTATTTGAGAAACATGAGGTGTCTAGATAATATGAATGATAATCAAAAGAGGACATTGAAGTTATAGGCCATCAAGTATGTAATTGTGAAATGTAAGTTGCATATGAAAAATTTGGATTGCATACTATTGAAATGTGTAGATGAGGATCATGCTAATGTGTTGTTGAAGGAGATGCATGAGGGAGTTTGTGGTGGACATTACATGGGTAAAACAAATACTCATAAGATCTTGAGAGCAAGATTTTGGTGGCCCACAATCTTCAGGGATGCAGAACAGTTGGTAAGGAGATGTGATGCTTGTCAAAGGTTCTCTGGTAAGCTTAAGTTTTTAGGTAATGTACCATTAAAACCAGTAGAAGTTCAGGCTCCTTTCTAGTAGTGGGGAATTGATTTCATAGGGGAGATACCAAACAAGTCAAGTGGAGGACATTCATGGATCTTAGTTGCCACTGACTACTTTACAAAGTGGGTAGAAGATGTACCCACAAGGAATGCAACTAGCAGGGTGGTAATTGACTTTCTAATGAATAATATTATTACAAGGTTTGGGTGCCCTGAGAGGATAGTGAGTGATAATGCTATGTGCTTTAGGTCTGCCAAATATAAGGACTTTTTCAAAGGTTTGGGAATTCAGATTTCTAATTCCTCACCTTATCATCCGCAAGGAAATGGTCAGGTAGAATCTACTAATAAGAGTTTGATTAAGATCTTGAAGAGAATCCTTGAGAAAAATAAGAGGGCATGGAATTCAAAGCTACCATTAGCTTTATGGGCTGATAGGGTAACTGTGAAGAGGGCAATTGGTTGTGCACCATTTGACTTAGTATACGAAATTCATGCTAGAATGCCTCAGAATAACCTATTGGAGATGTACAAGTTTGTGCAGTTATATGATGATGACATTAATGATGAAATGAAGTTGAGAATTGAGGACCTCATTAGATTGGATGAAACTAGAAGAGAATCAGTTGCAAGGAATGCCAAATTATAGTTGTAGGTTAAGAAATTATATGATAAAAAGACTGTTGATAGAAAGTTTGAGCCTAGTGATTTGGTGTTAGTTTGGAATGCCAGATTGGAGGATAAGGGGAAGCATGGTAAGTTTGATCCCATCTGGTTAGGGCCATACCTGATTCATGAGAAATGGGGCCAAGATTCTTACATCATCAAGGATTTTAATGGTGATATTCAGGAGTTGCCTGTTCATGGACAATTCTTGAAAAAGTACTTCATTTGAAGTACTCTATTTTCCATTAATAGTAGTTAGGGTTGTACATTTTTTAGGTCTTTGTATATAGGTTGCTTGCCCCTACCCTATTTTTCCCTGGTCTGTCAGTTTTTGGTCCTGTTGCTTGTCTTTCCCCGCTTGTTCCTTGCTCTCTACATTTTATCTGGTTGGTTGGTCTACTCTCCCAGTGTTTCTGAATCCTTGTTATGCCTACAATAGGCACACATCCCCAACTAGAGCCACTGTTAGCACTTGCAAAAAAATTTCATGGCTATATTTTCTTTCCCCTAGCTCCTGCATGTATTTTTCATGTTTTTGGCTAAACCCTTGCAAAAAATTTCAAAAAGAACTAGCCATTGCCAGCTGAGCCCTTTGTCTATCCTTGGCCCTGTTCTTTTTTGACATTACCTTTTTGGCTCACTTAAGCCCCAAATTTCCCATGTGCTTAAAGTTTTATGACCTCTTCACATGTTAAGCAGTTAGTCGCATAATTGCATAGACTATTTTTGGTCTATGCGATCATAAGATTAATATTTCTGTCGAGTCCCCTTTCCTAATTTTTTTCCTTGGCCCAATGGTAAATATTTCCTAAGTCATGAGTTTTAATTTTTCCTATGTTTTGGCTTGCTTTATTTCCTGGACCCGGTCTCTGACACCTAGGCATAGTTGGTGGTTCCTCATTGGCCAATGGATTTAATGATGTGGCATTAGTGGGCCTAGGTGGGTTCATGTTGTTAGTTGCCTGAGGATTGTATGGTTGTCACATGATCACATGGAATATTCCATCCCCTTGCGATCATGTGATGACCATTGATTTTGGATCTTTCCTAGTGTGTGTCAGTGGGACCTGATTCTTCAGGTGGCAAAGTAAAGGAAGATTGTGTGGCTATCACATGATCACATGGAATATTCCAACCCCATGCAATCTTACATGAGCCATTCAATTAGATGCCAAAGGTTTGTGGGTCCTATTAGTCATGACTGGGTGGTTGCGGTGAATGGCATGGTGACAAGTGGCATCACAGTTGAGGTTTGATGGGGTCTGAGGTTTGGCAGAGTGGAAAGGGATTTGGTGGTGCTGAAAAAATTCAATGTGTCTACACATTCACGCATAAAAAAGGTGATGCACTAGTTTGTTTAGCGATTTGGTGAAGGGTAGTCGGGTTGTCACTAGATTATTTAGCAAGGGAGCTAAGTGTTTCATGAATTGGCAAGGTTTCTTTGTCACCAATTCGCTAAGTCTCGTGGGACCATTTTGAAAGGGACATCATAAGGCCCATGAAGGGAGATAGATTGGATAGCTGCATTTTAAAGTTGATAAAGGTTTGAATTTTGGCTGTCGTTTCTCTGTAGGTGCCATAGAAATAATCGTTGAGATTCAAATTTGAATTTCTGAGCATTTCTAGCAATAGAGGGTACCATTTTTATGGAATTCAATGTTGAAATGACCCTGTTTGGTGAGATGCAACTGGTTCACCATTTCTAGTGTGGTCTAGGGTGTCTAGTGCTAGTTTGTAGAGCATGTGCATTGCAGGTGTTGCTCAAGGCATGTTGCAGGGTGTCCTTGTGAGCTTGGTTTTGTGATCCTTGTACTTGAAGAGAAGATTTTCATGATGGCAGATCTATTTTGGTTTCTTCTCCCCTATTTTTGATGTGTTTCCCACCCTTGTAATAACTTTTTGACCATTTCTAGCAGGTTGGGTGGTTGAAACCCTAACCCTATTCATCTGTAGCTTGTTTCAAATTTCCAAGGTGACTAGGGGGTATAAGTTGCAAATTTTCACATTTTTGTAGTTGTTCCAAAACATTGTTGCTTTTGGTCCCTGGTTGTTAACTATAATATACTGATAGAGGTCTAGTTTTGGTGACTTTTCTTATCTTGGTATCACTCTGATTGTATGTTGATCCTGATTATGTTAATGAGAACATTTTGAATCTCAATCTTGCATCTTGTGTATGTCTTCTTGCTTGTCTCTGAGCTCATATATGTTAGTTTCACAAAGTGTGCTAATGTATGGTAAACAAAGAGTATTTTGAATTCATCTCTAAGTTTCTAACAAAGTTAGGATTAATGTCTTTTAGGTGAATTTAGTGAGTTTACAGCCAGGTATAGAATTTGATGTCCTTGTGCTTGAAGGAAAGGGGTAATAGGCAAAGCACTTACTCTAGTTTCCATTGTGTTTAATTTGAGGTTTTGAGTTGAGGTATATAGTTAGGTGACTCTGGGCCCTGGGATAAGGCACTGGTCCTTCCTCTTGAGGTATGCATGGTTAACAACTACAAACACAAACATCATTTGATAAATCTTTAACAATCTTATATGAGATATAGTGGAATATTATTTTAGACTCCTTTAGAGAAGTGAGTCAAGGGTACACCCACCTGAGCATTGAATCTTAAAGAGTAGAAGGATCCTTTGATTCTTGTCAGTTGGTCCCCTTCCTTGTGGACTTTGGAGTGGTGATAGAGTCAGAGTTTCATTTTCATTATCCATCAAAGTGTAAATCTACAAGTTGAAGATCAAAGGGAATAATCCACAACCAACAAATTCAATGGTCACGTGTTCTCCTGATCTTGATGGTTAGTGGCTTAACCTTCAATAGCCTGGTGGGTTGTTATTTATTCCTTTAGTAACTAATTCATCTAATGATCTAGTCAAGATGAGACACATTTTGAGATCAAATATAGACCGCAGAAGCATATTTGGATCCACGGTAGTCGCTAATTCTCCTAATATAACCCAAGGTAAAGAATGTATCTAGTGAATTAGAGATTTTGTTGTTTGCATGATATCCTATTCTAACCCCAATCAAGACAAATGTTTGGTGATTATGATTTTTCTTTGTTCACTGATTCTCTGAATAAGCTAGGTTAAGTCAAAGGAAAATCAGGTTTTGATTCTTGTAGTTAATTTTTTCATTTGGTGATTCGGTGAATGTAGTGATCTCATATTCTCCTAATGAGACCCAAGGTTAAAGATATGTCTAGTGAATGCGAGAGTGCTCAATTGTGTAATCTTTGATTATGACCATAGTTAAAGGAAAAGAAATAATTTATCTTTGTTCGTTGAGTCACCTAAAAAGGATTAGTTAATTTCTAAGACTTGGCAAATTAGCGATACCTATTG
The DNA here is from genome assembly GCA_027943335.1 of Chamaecyparis obtusa. NCBI lineage: Eukaryota > Viridiplantae > Streptophyta > Pinopsida > Cupressales > Cupressaceae > Chamaecyparis > Chamaecyparis obtusa. The sequence continues at coordinate 138,196 of BSBK01008965.1, forward strand.
ATTTGAGCTTTGTTCAATGGTGGGCATTTAATCTCTTCACGAAACTTGGGTTAAGACATTCTTTTGGTGACTTAGAGGTTAAAGGAATTCACTAATTCTCTAGCTCTAACCATGGAAATAGATAACCTTTAATGATTATGAGAATGCTTTGGTCACTGTATTGCTAGAAGAAGTGGAGTTAAGGGCTTGTCATGGTTAAAAGATAAAGATATTACAAGAATAGAAAGATCTAACAATGGTTGTGTTACCCCAAAGTAAATGAGCTTGAAGGATAATGATCATGGGATTGTGACAACTATATGATCACTGAATAGATAAAGATTGATGAAGGAATCGGTTCTTGTGCCAGGTGTTACTAGTTTCTCAATGCTTATTGGTTGCCGAGAGGGTGATGTGGCTGATTATTTTTCAAAGCTCAGTTGACTATTATATTGATTATTGTGAACCACCTAATGTGCTAGGAACATATATGAATCAATTGTAGGTAATTGATTTCTTCATAAAACCCGAGTTAATGAAAACATTTAGCGATCAAGAAAATGTAGAATTCACCGATTCTCCTAATCAGACTATGGTTAAGAAAAATTTTGAGCGACTATACAAATCCTTCAGTCACGTAATCTCTAGATGACTTAAGGTTAAGGTGATTATTGTGGTTAAAGAGTAAAGAATAGAAAGATATGACAGTGGTTGTGTTCCCGTAAAGGAAAAGTGCTCAAAAGTTAATGATCACAGGATCATGACAACCATTTGATCTTCCAACAGATAAAGGTAAATGGTCAAAGTGGGTCCATCTACTAGGTATACTAAGGTGTTCATTTCTGATTAGTTGTCAATAAAGATGATGTGTCCAATTATTTTTCAAGGCTTAATTGATTGTTTTAGTGATTTTTGAGGATGATCCAATGTTTTGGGAAAGATGATGATAGATGGCCATGTTTTAAACTTTGATAAGTGAGCTGTTGTGGTCATACTTTCAAATTATTAAGGGTTTCTTTCTACAAGGTTTGAGGATAGTGAGCTAGAATACGACAAACACTGGATCATATTTTGATTTTGTTCCAAGGGAGATTAAAGGACAAGAGAGATGACACACAGTGAAAATATGGTGCATTCCGGGCATAATGTGAAAAAATAAATGTGAAAGGCATATTTAAATAATTTACATAGTCTTCTCTATAATTTAATGAAATGTTTTATTATGCATTTTTTTGAGATGCCTTTGTTATCAGTATTTTACTCATTTGAGGAGGCCTAGTTAATAAGTTAGACTACTACACCCTAGTTTGAAATTATTAAGTGGTCTTTCTTAAAATTTGTGTTTATTTAAGATTAGACATGCATGTATCAATGATAAGTACATTGTACAAAAGGAAAAGAACTGGAAATAACATTTATCCAAGCTCACACAGGCTATTAGCATAGCCACTACTAGAATTGGATGAATGAGTGGACATATACATAAAGTAATCAATTAAAATATAGGGGTACCAGACATTGTCTTGTAATGGTGTCTAGATCTGGTCCTATCCAGAGTGCTCCCATTGTCTAGAACCTAAAAGAAGAGAAGAGAATATATGGGTTAGATCCAATAGATCTAAGCAATGATGGGTATCATAAAATTTGAAAGATGCATACATACACTTAGCCATACACCTCTAGGAAAGGCTATGCTCAGGGCATGCACATAAAAGGCTCCAGAAATAAAAGAGGCACCATGTTTTTCACTGACATGTTTGTTCCATGTGCAGGTATAGGAGGAGTTGATCGAACAATAAATCTAGGGGTACTGGGTTCCAAACAAATGACCTTGAACCTTGATGCAGATCATGATAGGAAAACCTCAAGTTTCCTATCAGTGACTGCATCACAGGCCAAGAACACCCATGGTCAATAGAGAAGCATCTAGATTATGTAGCATCAATGAGGACACTCACAAATCATGAAGATAAATCAAATGGAGCATGGCCTTAGGGGCACTGGTAAATTTAAGAGATATTCAAAATAGAGAAATAAGGTGTACTTCAATTCTATATTTAATTCATTGATGCTATGGCATGAACATAATGAAAATCTACATGATGAACCAAATGCAAGAGGTATAGTTGGTGAATCAGTGACATGGCATGGCATATCTCATGTGGAATAATGAATAAGTAGTGCATGTGGAAATATAGATTGGCACTAGGTAGTATGTTATCAAATGCATCTCTAGCATGGTGAAGTGGAACAATCATAGTATACAGTTAGCATATGAGCATGAGGATAGGGGCATCATGATAATTTCAAAACAAGGAGTAGGATCAAGTGAGAAAATAATGGACATCACTATTTCAAGTATGACTAGCCACAATGAAAGGATAATATATTGACAAATAGAGCCATGCTTGATTTCTAATTAGCATAATTAAATAGTAGGCACAATTAATATTCAATGAACATACAACAACAAAACATGTGACATGACAATGTGGCCTAACAATTCATAGGTGTTTTAACCATTCCTAACCAACATGGTTAAAGGACATTACAGGAATTAGAATAGAAAACATCTTGTAGCCACAAACAAACCAATGACTAACAACATGTTTGTCATGATTGAAAAGAGAGGAATGCCATTAAGTTCATCAAAACAATGCCATAGATCTTTTGTGGTGTCCTTATTTGACATGAATACAATAGACAACATGCAACATGTAACTAAGAGACAATACATCAGGTGAAGATAAATCAAATTGAGCATGGAACCAAGTATGCCCATATTTAGAACATACAAATAGTGATATACAATAGATTTATATACATCATGAACATGTTTTTAGGCCCTTATTCAAGGTACACAATCAACAATAAGATTCTACTCATCAACTATGTGAAATAGTAAGCAATCAAGAACCCTCAGGTCTGAAACAATTTGTAAATGATATGATAAGTAAGTTTGTAGGCTGTGCATGGTAAATATGTGACGATACATAGATTGATGGTGTTTTCAACATCAAGCTCCCCAAGTATAGGTAACCAAGGTGGAATGAAAATATATAATCTAAATGACCAGTCACAAGAATTATGCCGCAAAAAGGGATAATGTGAGGAGATAGAAATTCCACCAAACTCACTAGCTATGCATAGGCACTCAACAACAATGAAAAATAGGTATCAACACCATAGTCATGGGTTTGTTAGTCATTAGGTTCATAGGAGAGTCACCAATACAATAGTAGATGTTCACAGGTCCATGCATTAAGGTGACAATGGGCTATAAAAAATGACCATAAAAAACTATAAAAATGGCATCATCACTCAGCTTTGCACAATGAGCTCAGCCTTAAAAACATCAATAATGAATTCATGTATTCTAGTGGGTGCGTAATGAAAAAAGAGAGGAGTATAGAATGTGGGATAGAATTAACATTTTTATAATCTAGACATTTCATTATTCACATAGATTCATGGCTCGCGGGTTTTTAACAACTCAAAACACTAAGCTCAAGCAATAAGAGTTTCTAAACATAGATAATAGCTCGTGGATCAAATTTTTAATACTAGAAATTAATAAATGATGATCTCCAGAAAATGGCTTGTCAAGAAAGTAACAAGGAGTTGTGGTGCCATGGATAAAATAAGAAGATAGGCCTTGCACGGGCCCCAAAATATATAAGACAGTCAAAACATGCCATTAATGCAACAATGAATACAAGGAGGCAACAGTTTGATCAAATGTATGACATTTGATGCCATAACAAGGCTCAGAGACTTGCACCAAAACACATAGAGCATAGGTTGGGCATGGATTAATAGAAAGACATTACATATATGTAACCTATAGTAGCACAAGATCATTCATGAGCTAATCAAAGACACAATACTTCAGATATAAAGGGAAGGGGACCGTGCCCTAGAAAACATAAAGTGCCTTCAAATAAACTTAGAAGTAAGGAAAGATACATGAAATGAGAAAGCTTTGATGCCCAAAATTCATGGATAGCATCATATTAGGCTGTGAATCTCATAAATCTATTAAATAATGATCCCCTAGCTTAAAGCTATAGGACCCTCAACTAAAAACAATGAGCTCATTTTCACACAATAAAAGAGTATGCCCTCAATATATAGAGATTCAAACAATAAACTGAGGATAGATCCAATGAAACAAATACAAGTTCATCATAGTGCTCATAAGAGTTAACATCAATAATAGAGAAATGAAGCCATTACAGTGCCCTCATAGCCAAACATACATGAAATGAAAAAATAGAATAGTGAATAGAATCCATTGCCTACTTCAATAGTATGATGTCATGACAGGAAAGATTCTAGATGTTTCCATTGGAACTGCCAGTGCAAAGGGAAACTAGACAGTTGCTGAGTTTGGAGAGTTTTTGTGCCAATGGTTTCCATTTTCAAATGAATGTTTTGATTTAATGCATTTTTCTTCCTCCCCTTTTTTTAAGGTTGAGGATTCTTTTTATGTCATGATTTCTTAGAGAGCACTGGACTTTAATTGTATGTTAATAAATGTGCCTTCTCGATTTTGGGTTGAAGGTTGTTTATTAATTTAGAGTTATAAGAATTTTAGGTCCATATAGGCATAAATGGGTTTTATTATTTAATTGTAATTGTTTTAAAATGTGTTTCCCCATTTTTGGGTTGAGACCATTTTAAAACATATTAAATTCATTTTGTGTCTTTGTGGGATAGGTTTTTTAATGATAGGTCATTGCATAACTTCTTAATGTAAATTATGACAATGGTGCTTTTATAAACTATTCTTAGAATATGTTTAGTACATGACGTAGAGGGGTGGAGTGGTCTTCTTTTGACCATCTTTTTTTGGGCCCCCAGTTTCTCCACTACCCTAAAAACTTGAGAATATGGCATCTAAGTTATGGTGCAGCCTCATTGGTCTATTTTGAGATCTTTTTCTATTCTTAGTGTTAGGAATGAATGCTGAAGCCTTTGGTAGTCATTCTATAGCAGTGGTTGTTGCGTTCATGACTATGATTGTCATTGATGTCAACACAATGTTATTCTCGAGTTTTAGCAGAGAAGCAGGCACAGTTTTGTTTTGCACACATGTTATATTATAGATCGAGTTATGTACAATTGATGGTATGTTATTTGGTGTGTTATTATCCTACGTTTAAGATTGCAAAGAGAAATTCATTTATTCATGAAAGTTATAAGCATTTTGGTGGAAGCAGTATTCTGACAGTTTTCTTGTGTAGCGGTTTTTGGTAATCAGAGGATATCTCCTAATCAGGATGGAATCTGATTCTGTTTAGTTAAAGGGAATTTTGAGACTCATTTTTGGTCATGTGGTTCATAGCACAAACTTTGAGGTCACACTATTGGAAAGTTATTGTATCTAGAAGCTGACAGTTTTATGTAATTTTGATGTAGCATGTTGAAATTATTATTTTGTATTTGCATGCTGACTCATTTGTAATTATTTGAGTGTCATATAAAGGAAGGAATTTTTTCCTTGTTATGTATGAGGATTTTAAGAGTTGTGATATGAAATTATGAAATTTGTCATGCGAATGTATGCATGAAGTGAAGAAAAGAGCTAATTCAGTGATGAAGGAAGACTTGCGAAGTATAGAGATTTGAATTTGTGATCTTGTGTAGCAGAGCATGTGGTTTTGGCATAGTGTGAAGGAGGTAACATATTTCATATTATTCTATTGAATAATCCTAAGATCTATTGGACAGTGAGTTCAAAGATCTTTCCTTGAAGCTGTTTGGGTAGTGGGTCCTTCTGTCTTCCATAACTCCTAACAAGGTTAGAATCTTTTGATAGGGATTCAAAATCTCCTAACATAGATTTATATGTACTAAATGTATTTCATAAGACTCCTAATAGGGTCCATCCTCTAACAAGGAACTTTCATATTAGTGCATCATTTTGTGGGCATCATTCCCACCAGGGTTTACTCTTTGATCAAGAGGTTCCCTAGTTAACATATCTTGTGTTAATGTGTCATTGTGTATGGTTATCTTTCTATGGTTGGTTACTAGATTAATTATATGGTTTAAAGCTATTGAAGTTGATGATGATAAATGGTTTAATTATCAGATAACTAATTCACCCCCCCTCTCAGTTATCTTGGTGGTCTTTCCTTTCTAACAATTGGTATCAAAGTAGCAGGTCCTTGAAAGACAAGTTTAACAACTTAAGGAGATCTATGGTGAATTTCAGGAAAGAAAGCCCTAAGTTTGATGGAGTAAATTTTGACAGCTGGAAAGAAAAGATGAAGACACATCTCTTGTGTTTAGGACCAGGTTATTGGTTGATCACAAAGAATGAAAGGACTATAATTGAAGAAGACAATCTTGAGACAAGTTCTAAAGATGAGGTAAATTTATTTATGTGTAACATACTTGCAAGAGAAGCACTTTTATTAGCACTTCCGGAGAATGAATACAGTCAAGTAAAAGGTTTAACTAAATCTCATGATATTTGGAAATCTTTACATTCGACTTTTGAAGGTGATGAAAATGCAAAGAAAGCTAGGTTACATAATTGGATTTGTGCATTTGAAGACATAAGAATGATGGAAGATGAATCTGTTAGAAGCTATATTGGTAGGATGTCAGAAATTGTTGCAGGAATAAAGTCTTGTGGAGGTGAAAAGACAAAGAATGAAGTAATATGGAACATTTTGAGAACATTAACACTAGTATTCAGGTAGACTACACAAATGATTAAACAAGTGATACCTTGTACACCAAAATTTTCAAGAGAGACTTTTCTTGGAAGATTGGAAGCAGTAGAGATGAATCTAAGATTATCAGGAGAACTACCTAGAGTGGAGACAATATTCAGTGCTCTTAGCATCATACCTACTTTGTCTAGAAGTACAAGTGTGAATGGACATTATGCTAGTAGTAGTAGATCCAAATCTGATGAAGACAAGAAGATTGAAGAAGGTATTTCCTTTCTTGTGAAAAGAGAACCAGATGGTAAGAAAATCTTTAAATGTTGGACATGTCAAGAATATGGTGATTTTGCATCTAAGTGTCCTAAGAGAGTTAAGAAGTATAGAAACAATTTTAAGCCTAGAAGATCTAAAGAATGTTATTATGCAAATGATGAAGAAATTGAAGCAGGAATTGAAAGACATTTGAGTGATAGTGATAATGATAACTTTGATGACATAGGATTTGTAGCAATTAAGGAAGAAAATTTTGAATTTGATATTAAAGAAGAAAAAGCCTTAGTTTCCCAACTTGAAAAGAAAGCTGATTGGATTATAGATAGTGTTTGTTCACATCATATGACTAGTGATAAAGGAAAGTTCATAAAGTTTAACAATTATGATGGAGGAGTTGTTAGAGTTAGTAACAATGCACCTTGTTTGATTAAAGGTATAGGATCTTGATGAAGGGTGCTCCCCTTAATACCACAAACACATAATAGAAATAGAGAAACAACAACAATAATATGCAAGAACAGAAAATTGGCTTCTTATTATCTCCATAAATGTGGAATTACAAACTTTTAGAATTACAATATGAAAAGCCACATGGGCATCCCCTTACAATATTCTATAGGACAAAGCCTCGAATCAATACCCAGATCTACTACCCAGAACTGCCCTAGACAACACTATGGGCCTTCTTTATATAGGCAATTTCCACCGTCCGAGAAGGTTCTAGAAATTTAGCCCTTAGGGCTGACCAAACTTAGAATTATTTTATTTTACAATTTATTACATCAAAGTCAGCTCAAAATGAGTTTTGAAACCCAAACAGAAATTTTGAAGAAAAATTATTTTTCACCATTTCAGGTGACCCAACTTCCGAAGACCATAAGTCATCACCCATTGACCTAATTGGCTATTATAACCCCATTCTGGGAATGCCACGAAGTGCTCTATAGGCTTGACCTGCCCAAAGCACCCATCACCCAAATTTTCAACCTCATCAGGGGCCTCTAAATCTTTCAAAATTGAGTTCAAAGTTTTTGTACCCTACTACCAATACCAAAAATCTTCAATATCTTCAAAACTAGACCTGATCTAGCCATGAAACTTTGCTGGTAGGCTGATATGATTGAGATGAACCTCCATATGTAAAATTAGAACATTCTAAGATTGTAAGACCAACTTACTAAAAATAGCAAGTTTCCATAAATAGCAACTATGCACAAGATAGCCCTTATTGAATACAAAACATAGAAATATTTTTGGGTGATGCAAGATTGCTCTTACACCCAGGATGCTCTTGTATCAGATCTATTACTATTGATGGAAAGACTAATACTGATGATGTTTACTTTGTAGATGGATTGAAACATAATCTTTTAAGTGTTGGACAATTAGTGGATAAAGGATATCAAGTTTGGTTTACTGAGAAAACTTATGTGATTAAGGATAAAGGTGGAAATCTAATTGGAACTAGATCTAGAACTAGAGGTAATGTATTTCAATTGAACCCTACTGAGATGACATGATTGATGACTAAGATTGATGATAGTTGGTTATGGCATAGAAGGTTTTGTCATATAAACTTTGATAATATTGTGAAAGTGAGTTGTACACTTGCAATAAGAGACTTACCTAAGATCATGAAGCCTACTAACATGATTTGCAAGGAATGTGTGATGGCTAAGTAGAGAAGGAGTTCATTTCCTAGCAAGAAGTTCACATCTACAGAGAAATTGGAGATTGTTCATACAGACTTGAGCGGTCCTACTAGGACTAGAGGATTCTATGGAGAAAGGTATTTTATGATTCTTGTTGATTATTTTACAAGAATGATGTGGATTTCATTTTTGAAAGTTAAATATGAAGCATTTGATAAGTTTAAGGTCATGAAGAATAAAGTAGAGAATGAATCAGGAATGAGGATTAAATGTTTGAGATTTGATAGAGGTGGAGAATTTACATCTAAAGAGTTTAACACTTTTTGTGAAACAAATGGTATTAAGAGATAGTTATCAGACCCTAGAACACTTGAACAAAATGGTATTGTAGAAAGAAGAAATGGATCAGTGACTGAAGCAGCTAGAGCTATGTTATTTGAAGGTGACTTGGAAAAGACATTTTGGAGAGAAGCAGTGAATACAATAGTATATACAATGAATAGAGTACAAATTAGAGCAAACATAGACAAGAAACCTTATGAATTGTGGTTTGGACATGCACCCTCAGTTAAGTATTTTAGAATTTTTGGAAGCAAATGTTATATTAAGATAGATGATGATATAGGAAAGTTTGATCCTAGAAGCGATGAAAGAATTTTTCTTGGATATTCTTTGAAAATAAAAGCATATAGATGTTACAATAAGAGAACTAAAACTATTATTGAAAGTGAAAATGTAAAAGTTGATGAGAAGTTTAAAATTTAGGAAAGAATGCTTGATTATGAATCTGATGAAGGAACTAATCCATAGCCTAACATTGAAACTACTGAACAATTTTATGAAACTAATAGTGAATTGTTGAATGAAATTCATGCTGAAGAAAATAAAGAAGAATCTATAGTTGAAGAAAGATCAGTGACTATGACACCTAATAGGTATATATCAAGACATCATCTTGTTGACCAAGTCATTGGAAGTTTGGACAGAGGAGTTATGACTAGAAAGAAGGTACATTTATGTTTGATTTCTCAAATTGAATGTAAATCTACTAATGAAGCTTGTGAACATGAACATTTGATTAAAGCTATGAAAGAAGAATTGGATCAGATTGAAAAGAACAAGACATGAAAATTGGTCCCTAAACCTAAAGACAAAAATGTGATTGGAACTAAATGGGTATACAAGAAAAAGATGAATGAACAAGGAGAAGTAATTAGAAACAAAGCAAGATTAGTATGTAAGGGATACTCATAGCAAGAAGGAATTGAATATGAAGAGAATTTTTCCCCTATGGCAAGACTTGAAGTGGTAAGAATATTTTTGGCTTATGCAGAATTTAAGAAATTCAAAGTGTATCAGATGGATGTGAAGTCAGTGTTTCTAAATGGTGAATTAGAAGAAGAAGTCTACATTGAGAAACCCAAAGGTTTTCCTTTGACTCAAGAAGGAGACATGGTATGTAAACTAAATAAAGCATTGTATGGACTAAAGCAAGCACCTACAACTTGGTATGCTAGATTAGATAAGTATTTGTTAAAATTGGGATTTGCAAAAGGAACAGTTGATAGCAACTTATACACAAAAAAAATTGAGAATGGATTGTTAATTTTGGTTATTTTTGTTGATGACATTATTTTTGGAGGAGAAGATGAAGCTAGTGACAAGTTTTCTGATGAAATGAAGACAAAATTTGAAATGAGTATGATTGGAGAAATGAAATAATTTTTGGGATTGCAAATAACACAAAACAAAGATGGTATCTTTATAAGTCAGACTAAGTACTTGAATGATTTTTTGAAAAGATTTGGTATGGAGAATTGCAAATCAATTGGCACACCTATGGTTACAAGACATAAACTATCTAGTAAAGATGAAACACCAGAAGTTGAGCAAAATAAATACAGATCTATGATTGGTGGATTGTAGTACTTGACACACACTAGACCAGATATACAACATTTAGTTGGGATGGTAGCAAGATTTCAAGCCAAACCTAGAGAGTCACATTATTCAATAGTAAAAATGATATTGAGATATCTTAGAGGAACAATGGACTATGGACTATGGTATGAAAATTCTGATGATTTTACCTTATGTGCATATACTAATGCTGATTGGGGAGGCACTGTTGATGACAAGAAAAGCACTAGTGGTGGAGCCTTTTTTCTTGGAGGAAGATTAATTTCTTGGTTGAGAAAAAAGAAGAATTGTATCTCATAGAGTACAATAGAAGTAGAATATGTTGTCGCAACAAACAATTTTAATCAGATAATTTGGATGAAGCAGATGTTGATGGACATTGGAATCAAGTTTGAAGAGCCTATTGTCATATATTGTGACAATACAAGTATAGCTAGTATGTCTAATAATCTAATTTTACATTCTAAAACAAAGCATATAAAGATCAAGTATCATGTTGTAAGAGAGAAAGTTGTAGAAAAAGAAGTCAGTCTAGAGTACATAAGCACAAAGGAGCAGATAGCAGATATATTTACTAAGCCCTTGCCTAAGGATACATTTGACTATTTGAGAGGTATGCTTGGGGTTATGCCCCAACCTACTTTTTATTAATGATGTAGTTGGTAACATCCGTCTAGTGGTTTATGGACCTATCTATTTTCTAGATTGGATGCTGGTACTTCCTCTATGGGGGAGTATGTGTATCTGAGCTGAGTCATTGAGGACTCTTGTTAATGTATCTCCTGAATAGTCTCTTTTGACATTGAGCTATTGTTTGACATAGTGATAGAATTTCTATCATTGATGTCAATGGGGGAAAGAATAATGAAAAACATTGAGGAAACATTAAGGAAATACATTTGTTGAGAGATTGAATAGGATAACGAAGCAAGATTTGATTGATGATGAGTAGCAGTGCACTTGAGCAACAGTGATTGGAATTTTGGAACACTGGATGTTTTTCATCTATGTTTCCATCAATGCCAATGTGGTAGATTGTTAGAAATGAATGCTGAAGCCTTTGGTAGTCATTCTATAGTAGTGGTTGTTGCATTCATGACTATGATTGTCATTGATGTCAACATAGTGTTATTCTGGAGTTTTATCAGAGAAGCAGGCACAGTTTTGTTTTGCACACATGTTATATTGTATATTGAGTTATGTGCAGTTGATGATATGTTCTTTGGTGTGTTATTAGACTATGCTTAAGAGAACAAAGATAAATTCATTTATTCATGAAAGTTATAAGCATTTTGGGGGAAGCAGTATTTTGACAATTTTCCTATGTAGCTATTTTTGGTAATCGGAGGATATCTCCTAATCAAGACCGAATCTAATTCTGCATAGTTAAAGGGAAGTTTGAAACTCATTGGTGGTGACATGGTTCATAGTGAAAACTTTGAGGTCACACTATTACAAAGTTATTGTATCTCGAAGCTGACAGTTTTATGTAATTTTGATGTAGCAAGTTGAAATTATTATTTTGTATTTGCATGCCAACTCATTTGTAATTATTTGAGTGTGGTATAAAGGAAGGAATGTTTTCCTTGTTATGTATGAGGATTGTAAGATTTTTGATATGAAATTATGAAATTTTTGATGCGAATGTATGCATGAAGTGAAGAAAAGAGCTAATTCAGTGATGAAGGAAGACTTGCGAAGTACAAAAATCTGAATTTGTGATCTTGTGTAGCAAAGAGTGTGGTTTTGGCACATTGTGAAGGAGGTAAGATATTTCATATTATTCTATTGAATAATCCTAAGATCTATTGGATAGTGAGTTCAGAGATCTTCCCTTGAAGCTATTTGGGCAGTGGGTCCTTTTGTCTTCCATAGCTCCTAATAGGGTTAGAATCTTTGAACGGGGATTCAAAATCTCCTAGCAAAGATTCATATGTACTAAATGTATTTTATAAGACTCCTAATAGGGTCCATTCTCTAACAAGGAACTTTCATATTAGTGCATCATTTTGTGGGCATCATTCCCACTCAGGTTTACTCTTTGATCAAGAGGTTCCCTAGTTAACATATCATGTGTTATTGTGTCATTGTGTATGGTTATCTTTCTATATTTGGTTACTACATTAATTATATAGTTTAAAGCTGTTGAATTTGATATTGAATTTAATGATGATAAATAGTTTAATTATCAAATAACTGATTCAAACTCCCCCCCCCCTCTCAGTTATATTGGTGGTCTTTCCTTTCTAACACTTAGGAGGTGGTGGAATTTGAATGCATATTCCTAGGTTTTAGTTATATAACTCTCACTTTTTGTGATGGAGGTTAGCTCTTCATTATATTCTCTCTAATATGAGTATTGTAGCACTGAGTGACACATCTTGTACTTCATTTCTTTTCATCAATAAAATTGATCCTTCTTGTTTCCCTACAATTTTGAAATTTTTCTTTTGAATCTCATGTAGGATTACTTTGATATTCTTGTGGTTGGATACAATTGTCTGAAGGATATTGTTGGAATAATTATGTGTTGTCTTTGATGTCACACAAATGTCATATCAATTTTCAGCTCAATCAGTTAGCAAAGCAGTTCCCAGTGTCTACTGAGACCTCTTGGGTGTCAAAAGAAAAGTATGGCAGAAAAAAGTGTTAACCGAGCTTCCTCAGTTATTGAAGGAAATTTAGTGTCTATTGAGTTCACTCAGTCTCCAAAGGATGTTGAAGAATTCATAGTACTTACTGAGTTCTCTTGGTCACCAAAGGAAATCTTTTTGCATTAGTTTTTACCGAGCAAGGTCGGCCCAATTAAGGATTTTGTTAATTTGAGAAATAAATTTTGTTTATTCCAGCTGACTCTTGCAATGATTAGTAATGTTTTGTAATAATTGTTAGTGATGACTTAACAATCCAAATGGTATATATATAGAAGTTCAAGTTGTGAATTAGAAGTATGCAAGTGAAAGAGAAGAATAGTATGAGAGAATTTTGAAGGATGATTAGATATCCTTGAAGAGCAGTAGAGATATATTTGATCAAGAAGGATCTAGTGAAGCAGAATAGAGATCTGTAATCAACAATTCAGTTGCATCACTATTCAGGTCACTTCATTGTTACTTTCTTACCATTGTAGCAGTGATTTAAAATCTCCTAACTAAGTTGGTTTAATAGCCATTTTTTAAATCCTCTAACAAGGTGATAGTTCTATTGAATTGTTTCAAGACCTCTTACAAGGCCACTCCTAGCAGGGTGATTAAATCCTCTAACAAGGTCACACCTAATAATGTGCTTTGTAACCTTTTACTGGGTTGGTTCCTAACAGGGGATCACTTCAAAAGAGTGAAAATCAGTAATTAGTTACATTGGTGGTTTTTCCCATATTGGGTTTCCATGTTAAAGCTAGTATCAAGTTTCATCATTTTTCTGTATGACAGTAGTATATCATTTAATAAGACATCTAAGGGATATGTGGTAATATTTTTGTGGTTAACCGATTCACCCCCCCCCCCCTCTCAATTACTACATCCATATTTCCAACAATTGGTATCAGAACTTTTGGTGCTTGCAGGAAGGGTTTCAAGGACCTAAGCTAAAGATCAGGATGTCTTACAAGAGAGAAATTCCAAGGCTTAACAAAGATAAATTTTTAGCATGGTAAGGTCTCATGAGACTTCATCTGGCTTCCATTCATGATTCAAGATGCAAATATATTGATCAAGAATATACTGTTCCTACTAGCACATTAACTGTTGAAGACATTGCAGAGAAAAAGAACCATAACACCATGATGATAGATATTGCATCAACTCTTAGCTATGAATAATTTGATGAGATCAAAGACTACACAACTGCCTATGAAATGTGGAACAAGCTGAAGAAAATCTATGGTGGTGATGACAATGTGAAAAGAGCCAAAGTAGAAAGCCTAAGAGGACAATTTGATTAGATGAAGATGAAAGAAGATGAAAACATTGCAAAATATGTTGAAAGGATCAAGGTGAGTGTTAGTGCAATTAGAGCTTCTGGAGGAAAAATTGATGATGAAACTGTTATAAGTAAGGTTTTTAGAACATTGCTTCCTATCTATGCAATAAGAGTATTTTCTATTCAAGAAAGAAGTTGTGAACAAAGTCATAATATAACTTTGAATGCCTTAGTTGGAAGATTGATAGCTTTTGAATTGGATAACTATGACAACTCTATTCCAACTTCTAAAAATATTGAATCAGCATTTGAGGCCAAACTTTCACTTAAGAAGGGCAAGAAAATCCAGTCAAAAAGTGAATAAGAATCAGAGGAAAGTTCAAACAGTGATCTTGAAGTTATTAAAGCATTACTTGCAAAGAAATACACTAGAGGCAGAGGTAAATACAAAGGTAAAACTCCCTTAATCTATTTTTCATGTGAAGAAATTGGTCATATTGCAACTAGGTTCCCAAACAAGAAAAGAAAAGATGAGAAGAAAGGTCACAAGTACAATGGCAAGAAGAATTTCAAGTCATTCAAGGATAAAGGTAAGAAAAAATGTTTTTTGGCTAAGGATTCTGATGATAGTGAAGAAGAAATTGTCTTCATTGCTGTAAAAGATGATGAAGATGATGATGAAGATGAGATGGCACTTATCTCTCATATAAGAAAAAATGATACATGGATTATAGACAGTGGATGCTCACATCATATGACTGGTGACAAAACTAAGTTTGAACATTTTGAAGTCTATGATGGTGGTAGTGTAAGGTTTGGAAACAATGAACCTTGTTGTATAAAAGGAAGAGGATGAATTTCATTAACCAAAGAACTTATATGTGATAATGCATATTGGGTTGAAGGACTAAAACATAATCTTCTAAGTGTAGCACAACTAATCAATAGTGGATTCAAGGTTGAATTCATGAATAGCAAAGCAAGACTATTGGATGACAAAGGAAAACTGATTGGTTCAAGAAAACAAACCAAAGGTAACCTGTTTTATCTTGATCTCGGTAAATGCTCATGTTTTATTGCTCAAATTGAAGAAAGTTGGTTATGGCACAAAAGGTTATGTCATGTAAATTTTGATAATATGGTGAAAATAAGAGAATTCAAGAAATTAAGAGGTATTCCTACTTTGAAGAAACCTGATGTTGGTCTATGCAAGAATTGTCAAATTGGTAAAATGGGAAAGACTAGCTTTAAAAGTAAAAGCTATCAGTCTGGAGATATTTTGGATATTGTGCATACTGATTTATGTGGACCTATTGGAATTGAAAGCTATAATGGAGAAAAATTCTTTATTATCTTCGTTGATGATTACTCTAGAATGATGACTATTATGTATTTAAGAGAAAAGTCAGAAGCAGTTCAGAAATTCAAATGGTATTTGGCAAGAGTAGAAAAGGAAACATGAAAAAGAATGAAGTGCTTGAGATTAGATAGAGGTGGTGAATTCATCTCCCATGAACTCAATAATTTCTACATTGAAAGAGGAATCAAAAGATAGGTATCAGCTCCAAGAACTCTTGAGAAAAATTGAATAGCTGAAAGGAGGAATAGATCTATCATGGATTGTTCAAGGACTCTAATGATTGAAAAGAACATTTTTATGAAATACTGGAAGGAAGCTATTGGCACTATAGTTCACACCTCGAACTGAGTACAATTGAGGAAAGACACATTCAAAACTCCTTATGAGTTATGGTATGGCTTTAAACCCAATGTAAGTTACCTAAAAGTATTTGGTAGTAAATGTTACATCTTGAAAGAATCTAGAAAAGGAAAACTTGATGCAAAAGGTGATGAAGGAATATTTTTGGGATATTCTTGCAAAAGTAAGGCATATAGATGTCTAAATTTGTCTACTCAAAAAATCATAGAAAGTGCACATGTGAAAGTAGATGAGCTTGTAGAAAAGACTAAAGAAGAAAGCAAAAAGGAACTAGAGGATTACAAAAGATTTGTTTACATTGAACCTGATACATTTCCAGACACATCTGTCAACAAGGAGACTACATTGACTAAGCCAAGTATAGTAACTGAGTCACATGAAGAAGTTCAAACTGAGTCACAAGAAACCGAGTCTCAGCCTGAAGCTACCAAGCCAATATCTACCGAGCCCAAGAAAACTGAACTTGAAGATGAAATTCAAGAAGATAACAATGTAACTCATTCAAGAGGCAAGGAACCTGTATTAGCCAAATATGTCAGGAAGCATCATACACCAAATTAGATTACTAGAAATATATCAGATGGTACTATGACAAGAAGTAAACTAAAAGGTACATGTTTACTTGGTGATTTTGAACCTAAAAATGTCAAAGATGCATTGGAAAATGAAAGTTGGGTTGAGGCTATGAATGAAGAAATAGAGAAAATAGAGAAAAAAAAAAGACATGTTCTCTTGTACCTAGGCCTAAAGATAAAAATGTAATTGGGACAAAATGGGTATTCAGAAATAAGTTGAATGAAGATGATCAAGTATCAAGAAACAAAGAAAGATTGGTATGTAAAGGATATTCTCAAGAGGAAGTTATAGATTATGGAGAGACTTCTTCTCCTATTGCAAGATTAGAAGGTGTAAGGACTCTACTTGCATATGTAGCACATAAAGGGTTTAAGGTATATTAAATGGATATAAAATCTGCATTTCTCAATGGTATTCTTGATGAAGAAGTCTACATTGAGAAACCGAAAGGCTTTATGGATCCAGACAAAAGGGATATGGTCTATAAGTTACAAAAAGTACTATATGGTCTGAAACAAGCCTCTAGAGCATGGTATGAAAGATTACATAACTATCTTACTTAGAATTCTTTCAAAAGAGCTAATGACAACAGTAATGTGTACATCAAAGAAGGACCAGATAACAAAATTGTTTTGGCAGAAATATTTGTGGATGATACTGTGTTTATAGGAAATGATGATCAATGCAAATAATTTTCAGAGAAAATGAACAAAGAATTTGAAATGTCTATGTTTGGTTAGATAAAATTCTTTGTTGGACTTCAAATTCAGTAGAGCAAGAATGGTATCTACATTACTCAGTCTAAATACATCAAGGAAATACTTAAGAAGTTTGGTATGGAAGATTCAAAACCAGTTGGTCCACCCATGTGTACTGGACTGAAGCTTACCAAGGATGATGATTCAAAAGAAGTAGATCAGACCTTATACAGATCAATGATTGGAAAATTACAATATGTAGTGCATACAAGGCCTGATATTGCCATAGTAGTTGGTATAGTAGCAAGATTCTTAGAAAAATCTAGAGAAAATCACATGATGGCAATCAAAAGAATCTTGAGATACTTAAGAGGAACTAAAGAGTATGGCTTGTGGTATAAATTTGGAGGCAATCTGGACTTAAAAGTGTTTACTGATGTTGATTGGGCAGGAAACATTGATGACAGAAAGAGTACAAGTGGTGGAGCATTTTTTCTTGGCAAAAGGTTAGTATCTTAGACCAATAAAAAGCAAAATTGCACATCCCAATCCATAGCAGAAGTAGAATATGTTTCTGCAGCAATAAATTGCTCTAATAGTGTTTGGCTCAAAGAGTTATTGGAAGGCATGAAAGTTGAGATCAAAGAACTAGTTTTTATGTTCTGTGATAATACAAGTGCAATAAATATTTCAAAGAATCTAGTAATGCATTCCAAAACCAAACACATTGCTATAAAATATCACTTTGTTAGAGAATTGGTGTAGGACAAGGAAATCAGATTGGAATATGTTCATACAAGATAAAAAAATTCCAGATATCTTCACCAAGCCACTACCTAAGGATGCATTCTTGTATCTAAGAGGTAAGTTAGGGGTCATTCCCCTATCCAAGGCTCACTAAATTGAGTTTTAGTAATGCATCAACCAGAGCATGTTGAAGATCAATCAGTTGATGTAGCATAGTCAAGGAATCATTGCATATGAATTAGTACT
Organism: Chamaecyparis obtusa; assembly: GCA_027943335.1. Classification (NCBI taxonomy): domain Eukaryota; kingdom Viridiplantae; phylum Streptophyta; class Pinopsida; order Cupressales; family Cupressaceae; genus Chamaecyparis; species Chamaecyparis obtusa. Next base: position 156,611 of record BSBK01008965.1, read on the forward strand.
TAAGGTACATTGGTATTCACCGGAAGTGTGTTATCTTTGGCATATGTTGTCAAAGAGGGAGAGTTTGTTGTCTGTCATTTCATGAAATTTCTAAGAAGGAGAATTTAAAAAGAAAAGAGGGAGAGTTTTCAGTCAGAGAGAGAATTTTTCTGACAGAGGGAGATGAGAATCAAAATGAAGCTAAGAATATGTTCCTTATTCTATGTTTGCTATGAAATTTCATTATGCTATGACATATTGTGTTGCCATCAATGCCAAAGAGGGAGATTGTTGGATACAATTGTCTGAAGGAGATTGTTGGAATAATTATGTGTTGTCTTTGATGTCACACAAATGTCATATCAATTGTCAGCTTAGTCGGTTAGTAAAGTAGTTCCCAGTGTCTACCGAGACCTCTCAGGTGTCAAAAGAAAAGTATGGCAGAAAATAGTGTTAACCGAGCTTCCTCAGTTATCGAAGGAAAGTTAGTGTCTACTAAGTTCACTAGGTCTCCAAAGGATGTTGAAGAATTCACAGTACTTACCGAGTTCTCTCGGTCACCAAAGGAATTTTTTTCAGATTAGTGTTTACCGAGCAAGGTCGGCCCAGTTAAGGATTTTGTTGATTTGAGAAATAAAGTTTGTTTATTCCAGCCAACTGTTGTAATGATTAGTAATGTTTTGTAATAATTATTAGTTCTGACTTAACAATCCAAATGGTATATATATAGAAGGTCAAGTTGTGAATTAGAAGTATGCAAGTGAAAGAGAAGAATAGTATGAGTGAATTTTGAAGGATGATTAGATATCCTTGAAGAGCAGCAGAGATATATTTGATTAGGAAGGATCTAGTGAAGTAGAATAGAGATCTGTAATCAAAAATTCAGTTGCATCACTATTCAGGTCACTTCATTATTACTTTCTTACCATTGTAGCAGTGATTTCAAATCTCCTAACCGAATGGGTTTAACAGCCATTTTGTAAATCCTCTAACAAGGTGACAGTTCTATTGAATTGTTTCAAGACCTCTTACAAGGCCACTCCTAGCAGGGTGATTAAATCCTCTAACAAGGTCACACCCAACAGTGTGTTTTGTAACCTTTTACCAGGTTGGCTCCTAATAGGGCATCACTTCAGAAGAGTGAAAATCAGTAACTAGTTACATTGGTGGTTTTTCCCATATTGGGTTTCCACGTTAAATCTAGTGTCTCTTGTGTTCATGGTATTTTCATTATTCATGTATGTTAATCACTGATGAATGCTTAAGAACAACTATAATTAATACTCACTACAATTACCGAGTTTCAACATTTTTCTGTATGACAGTAGTAAATTATTTAATAAGACATCTAAGGGATCTGTGGTAATATTTTTGTGGTTAACTGATTCACCCCCCCTCTTAGTTACTACATCCATATTTCCAACACTTGTATCCTTAATCTGTATGTTTATTCAAGTGAATGTCCAGGAGTTCATCTTAGCTCTATATCATTATTTGTGTGCAAACTGAAAAGATCAAAATTATGGAATCATCTTCCCTTCTTTGTATTCCAAGTACCCTATTTTACTAGGGATTTTAAGACAATAGAATCAAGTTGTGAAGTTTAGTTTTCATTTTGCTATTGTAGTAAGCTTAATTCAATTGTGGATATTCTTTCAAATTCAGTGGATCACCTTATTTTCAAATCAATTTCAATTAGTTGTTTTATGCACTCTCTCCCTTTCCTCCTAAAGGTTAGTTAGTTATAAGTGATCCAAAGGGAAGTCATCCCTTAATCTAGAGGTCTATTCTTGGATAGGTTACACGCAGCCTGAGAATAGTCCCATTTTTCATAGGATTGTTGGGTTTTAACACTTAGTAAATTGGGTGCAATCCTTTGTGACAATAGTTTTTGGCACACCCGATGGGACAGAAGACTCCATGAGTCAGATTTCTAAGAATTTTTATGTGTAAGTTATTGTGTGGTATGAGTAGTGACTATGTTTTGAGATCATACTTGGTGACTCTAATCTTGTTTCATGTAGATCGACACTTAAGCTTATGAGTGGGATCCCAACCAGGTAGTGTAAGAATCCTTTTGTTTATATAGAGAAGACATCTATTAAGAAGAGGTCTAAATTAGCCCAAACTAGTGCATCCCAATCTACAAATCTTACTCCTAACCCCACTCACATTCCTACAACCACTCCCCCAATTCAGCCAGTGCAAGTAGAACTAGCAATTCAAGTTCTCCTTAATCCTCTAATGGCAAGACAACATCCTTTTGTACCCTTCAATCAAGCTAGCCCCTTGAATTTACAGTAGCATAATGACATACCTATATCAGCCCTTAAAACCTTGCCCATTTTCATAGTAGAGGATCAGACCTCCACTATTGAGCATATAAGAGATGTAGCATCCCTTTGTGCCCTTTATAATATAACCCAAGATAATGTGGTTGTGAGATTGTTGGTAGCTTCCCTCAAAGGAAAAGCTTTACAATGGTTTAGAGGCTTAGTAGTTGGTTCTATAGCTGACTAGGATGGGTTGGGTCAAGCTTTGACCAATCAATTTGAAGATAAATTGGATCACCTCTCCTTAGTTGAACATTTGACTACCATTAAAAGGGCACCCTAGGAGTACATGATGGATTTTAATTTAAGATTTTAGAGGATGTGGAATAGAACACTAGCCAAAGCTAGACCTTCAAGCCAACATGATTTCCTATATTATCTAAGAGCCCTCAATAGTGATATCTCTATTATGATTCAATCTATGGGAGGGACTAATTTACTAGCAGCATATGATCTTTCCATAAGAGCTTAAAATAGCCTAATTCAAGTGGGAAAAATAGCCCCAAGGCTTCCCATGCCTATTTTCCTGAGCTTCACCCTATTCCTGAAGAAATTCTAGCCTTGGAATCTATTCCACCTCTCCTAGCTCCTTCTCATCAAGTTGTTAGTCCAATTGTGAGCCAATCCCAAGAGCTCAATGAGATCAAAAAGGCCTTGCAAACTATTACTAATGAGTTGGTTAGTCTAAAGAAACATCAGTCCCAGCCTTATTAGTAGCCCTATCAATAGCCTATCAGTAGCCTTATCAAGTTCCATACCAAAAAAATAGACCCCAACACCAATCAAGCTAGCAAGGCCAAGCAAGAAATTATAACTAGAAATCCAGTCAGCCTTATAATCCTAACATTCCTAGTGCTTCTAGAGAGCTAGTTCCTGTAGCCCAAAACAACATGGTGCAATAATATCAATGGGGTTTCCCATGTAATAAGAACCATATCTAAGGGATGTGTCCTAATGGATATGCCCAAGCACTCATGGTGTAGAACAATGTGATGATGTCACAGGAGATGGTTCAAGAACCAAAGATTCAACAAGGTCTAGTTGCTACCCCAAATGAGCTATAGACATCTAAGGTGGCACTAATTAACTTTCAAAAGCAGGATTTATGTGGGGTAAATTTTTCCCCAAATGAAAACCCAAACTATTTTCTAGTTGCAGCCAACATGAGGTCTAAGAAGAAGGCTTTGGAGGCTAAGCAAGTGGTCTCTACTAGTCAACAGGCTACTGTTGTGACTCCACAACTCAAGGTAATTCAAACTCTAGTCCAAAGTCAGTCAAAAGAAGTTAAGGAACTAGCCAAGGAAACCACACAGTTGGTATCCACACAACTAGAGACTACTGCAACAAATGAAGAAGACCTCCATAAATGTACCTTTGATGGACACTCTAACAATCCCTAGACAAAAGGAGCTAATACCTAGTGAATTGGCTAAGATTTCATCAAATCAAGAAGTTATTTCAGAACAACCTAGAATCCTAGTGGCTGAAACATCTCAAAAAGAGTAGCAAACTGAAGAAGCCACTTTGCAGCCCATCATTGCTTCATAGGTTAAACCCCCTCCTTTCTATGTTACTCTTCTTATTGGAAATTTCTTGGTTCATAATTGCATGATAGACTTAGGGGCAAGTAGTTCTGTGATCTCTAAATAGTTAGTAGACCTTCTAGGATTGTCTTACGAGCCAACAGGCATATTATTCATTTGGATGGGTCATTACTTAGCACCATTAGAGTCATTAAAGACTTGAGTCTCACCCTACATGAATGTCCCAACTTCTCTATTCCCCAAGATGTCTATGTCATAGATCTGCCTCATCACTTTGCTATCTATCTAAGCAAAGATTTCACTACTACATTAGGGGGATATCTCTTAGCTGATTGGTCTCATTTATACTTTAGAACTAGATATGGGACTAGGGTTAGAATCAAGTCTGAAGCTTTTGCAAAGAACCATGCTGAACCTTATACCCCAAGCCCTATAAATGCCAATATGATGTTTTAGGAGCAAGATCCTATTGATTCTAAACTTGAAACTACTATTGGAAACATTCATGATATTGTCCTAGATGAATGGGCTAAAAGAGATTCATAAGATAACCCTTTTAGAAACATGGAGATTTCTAGTATTGGAATGTATATTATCCATAAGGAAGGTACTATGATTCTATATTTGATGAAGAAGGAAGATAAATGTTTTGAAGATGAGAATGGTGAGTTGTTGCAGTTGTTATTTGATAGTGCCAGAAGCAAAGTTGGTTTAGGAGGAAGAGTTGTCCCGATTTCTCCAAAAGGACAAAGGTATTACTCTACTATTCATTTTTCTTTCAGCTGTACCAACAATATAGTAGAGTATGAGGCCTTGATTTATGGTTTAGAATAGGATAGACAAAGAGGAATCAAGTGTCTAAAAATTATAGGTGATGGTGAATTAGTGGCACTAATCTCACAAAAAATGATACACTTAAGATGTCTAAGCACAGGTTTTAGGATTTAATGGAATATTTTTGTACTTTTAATCTAGTTGTTGTCCCAAGAAATCAAAACAAATGAGCAGACAAGCTGGTTGCCATGGGAGTAGAATATGATATTCCAAAGGAGATTAGAGGCAAATAAATGCAACACATGAATGTCCTAGTAAGACCATCAATACCAAAAAATTAGGTGAGCTAGCAAGTCTTCAAAAATGATGAACATATTTTCAATTTTTTTGTAGAGGAAGCTGAGTTCTCTAAAGTTAATTAGAATAAGAATGCTCACCAATATAATGACCAGATGTTACAGTTGAAAACTAACAAGCTACCCAAGGGACTGGCCACCCTTGAGTCCATTTTTAATTCTGATGATCAGCTCAAAGGGGACAAGGCTAGCATGATAGTAAAGGAGGAGCACTACTAGCCTATAGAGATTCTCAAAGACAAATCCCTTAAGTTATGAAAGGTATGCACTCAACCAGAAAAGTAGGCCTTTATCTCATTATGTCAAGAGTTTAAAGATGTTTTTGCATTGGAATACTATGATCTAAAAAGATTTGATCCCCACTTCACCCAACACACCATTGAGCTAGAGCCCCTTACCAAACCAGTGATGCAAAAATAGAGACCTATCAATCCTAAATTAGAAGTGTTGATGAAAACAAAGTTGAGGAAAATGATTGAAGCCAATATTATCTTTCCCATTAAACATACCTCTTGGGTTTCTAATCTGGTACCTATGAGGAAAAAGAATGGTGAAATCTGGTTATGTTTGGACTTTAGATACCTTAACAGATCCTCACTCAAGGACTACCACCCATTTCCCTCCATGGAAAAAATATTGCAGTATGTCTCAGGATCTATCAGGTTTTCTTTGTTAGATGGATTTTCTGGATATAACCAAGTCCTGGTTAGAGAGGAAGACCAATACAGGAGAGCCTTCACTACCAAATGGGGAACCATGGCATATAGGAAGATGCCTTTTGGGTTGTCTAATGTTGGTGCCACATTTCAAAAGGCCATGGAGATGGAATTTGTTGGTTTTATGAACAAGTTCATTCTAGTTTATTTTGATGATATAACTATCTTTTCAAAAGATACTAATGATCACTTGGTTCATCTAAGGTAGATTTTTGAAAGGTATAGATAATTTGGAGTTTCATTGAATCCTAAAATATGTATAATTGTTGTCCATGAAGGAAGATTACTAGGGAACATTGTCTCCAAGAAAGGGACAACAATTTATCATGAAAGGATAAAGGTCATCATGGCCCTACCCCTACCAGCTCACAAGAAGGGACTGCAAAGTTTCCTTGGAAGAATCAACTTATTAAGAAGGTTCATTCCAAATTTTGTAGCACTACTAAAGCCTATGAACCAAATGTTGAAGAAGAAGTCAACCTTTCACTAGATAAATGAAGGAAAGAGATGTTTTGAAGTGATTAACGAAGCAATTTCTTCTTCCCCTACTCTGGTAAACCCTGATTTTTCAAAAGATTTTATCCTGTATGCTTTTGGAGACACTGATAGTATCTCTACCATGTTAGTCCAATAGAATACTGAGAAACAAGAGTAGCCAGTGGATTTTTACATCCAAGGCCTAGATGGTTATGAATTAAATTATAGTCCTATAGAGAAGCATGTTTTAGCAATAGTGAGGAGCATAAAGAAATTTAGGCACTTTTTATCCAATAACATAGTACACTAAATGGTTTCTTACCCTTGCATAAAATATTTCTTGTTGAATAAAGATATGAGCCACAAGAGGTCTGGTTGGATCACCAAAGTCATGAAGTATGGCATTCAAATCAAAGTGGCCAAGTTGATTAGGGGAAAAGGGTTGTGTGAATAGCTAAATGAGGGAAGAATAGAAAAAAACTAGAAAGAAGAGGAAGTTGTCCTAATGAACTAGAATGCAAAACAAAGTGCAAGTTGGACATAAGAGATTAAACATTATCTATCAACTGGTCAGTGGCCTCAAGGCCTTGATATGAGAAAAATTAGGTACTTTAGACTTCAAGCTATCCCATTTATCATTATTGATGGCATTCTATATAGAAGGGATCATAGTGGTGTCTTGTTGAGATGTGTTGAAACCATCCAAATAGAAAGAATATTGGAAGAGTTTCATGATGGAGGTTCTAGAAGACACTTTGCAGCTAGAACCACTACTCTAAAAGTGATGAGAGCTAGGTAATACTAGCCTAGCTTGTACAAGGATGCATTTTATTGGGTAAGGAAGTGCAAGAACTATGCTCTATTTGTTGCCAAATAGAAATTGGCAGCCCTCCCTCTACATCCCATCAAAGTGGAGTAGCCCTTCTCCAAATGGGGGTTGGAATTCATTGGACCTATCAATCCTCCATCTAGTGTTGGACATAAATGGATACTTACTGCTATGGACTATTTTACCAAATGGATAGAGGTTTTAGCATTGAAGGAAGCAAATGAGACCTCTATCCTAAATTTCTATCAAGATATTGTGTCTAGATTTGGCACTCTAGACTCTATCATTTCAGATAATGCTATAGCATTTTTGGGAATGATAATCTCATAATGGGCACTAAAGCACAATATCTTCCTAAGTACATCATCTAACTATTACCCTTAGGGTAATGGTTAGGTAGAATCAACAAACAAGAACTTGTTGAGAATCATCAAAAGGACTACAGAAGGAAACCAGAGGGATTGGAATAGCAAGTTCAAGCCGGCCTTATGGGAAGATAGAATAAAACCTAAGAGGTCTATAGGTAACTCTCCCATATGATTTTTTATGGGAAAGAAGCTAGGATTCCTTTATCTACTGAGCTATGTACTTTGACCTTAATCAAAGAGATTGATTTAATGGAAGAAGATACTATGCAAGTTAGGCTTGTTGAGCTAGTTGAACTTGAAGAAGTGAGGAAACTAGCACTAGAAGGCTTGGAGGTTCATCATTATCAAATGAATAAAAGGTTTGATAAGAGGGCCACACCTAGAGTTTACAAGGAAGGAGACCTTGTCCTCAAGTGGGATGAATCAAAGCATAAACTAGGAAGGCATACTAAATTTGATTCTATAAGGAGTGGACCCTTCATGGTGATTAAATGCAAGGCTCATAATACTTTTTAGCTAGCTAATATGGATGGAGAGGAGTTTACCATTCTAGTGAATGGGATCCACCTTATGGCTTGTTTCTAAGGTCTAATTCTGCCCTGTACATTAGTAAGCTAGAAGTTGTCATTTTTGGTGTTTCCTAAGTGCCTATCACATTTGGTTTCTAGTTTTGTTTTCAGTTCTCTTTTAGTTTAGTTTTCAACTTGGTTTGAGTAGAAATAAGCCATAGAAGTTATCTCTGGTAGTTAGTGATTTTGTTAGCAAGAAAGGTTGTTGATTTTAAGGCTAAGTTTAGTTTGGAACTATACGAATCTATGCCCAATGGATATATCAGGCAGCTAGCCAAGATGCTTAGTAGGCAAGCACTTCAAAGAGGTCACTAGAACTTTATCATTATTTTACTCCTTTGATGAGGCCTAGTTATTAAGTTAGACTACCACACCTTAGTTTGAAATTATTAAGTGGTCTTTCTTAAAATTTGTGTTCATTTTATTGTAAAAGTGCATGAAAAAGGAAGGAAATGAACTACATCTAACTTTACACATGCATGTATCAATGTTAAGTATGTTGTAAAAAAGGGAAAGAACTTTAAAGAATATTTATCCAAGCTCACATAGGCTGTGAGAATAGCTATTACCAAAATTGGATCAATGAGTGATGATATACATAAAGTAATCAATTAAAATATAGGGGTACTAGACATTACTTGGTAATGGTGTCTAGATCTGGTCCTATCCAAAGTGCTCCCATGGTCCAGAACCTATAAGGAGAGAAGAGAAGATAGGGGTTAGATCCAATGGATGTAACCAATACTGGTTATCATAGTATTTGCAAGATGCATACATACACTCAGCCATACACCTATGGGAAAGGTTGTGCTCAAGGCATGTGCATAAAAGGCTCTAGAAATAAAAGAGGCACCATGTTTTTACTAATGTGTTTGTTCCATGTGTAGATACAAGAGGAGCTGATCCAATAATAAATTCATGGGTGTTGGGTCCCAGAGGAATGACCTTGAACCTTGATGTAGATAATGATAGGAAAACCTCATGTTTCCTGTCAGTAACTACATCATGGGACAAGAACACCCATGGTCAATAGAGAAGCATCCAGATGCTATAGCATCAATGAGGACTCTCAAGAATCATGAAGATAAATTAAATGGAGCATGACCTAAGGGTCACTGGAAGATTCAAGAGACATTCAAAATAGAGAAATAAGGTGGACTTCAATTCTGCAATTAATTTATTGATGTTATGGCATGAACATAATGCAGATCTACATGATGAACCAAATGCAATAGGTACAGTTGGTGAATCAGTGACATGGCAGGGCATATCTCATTTGGAATAGTGAACAATTAGTGCATGTGGAAATATAGACTGGCACTAGGCAATATGTTGTCAAATGCATCTCCAGCATGGTGAAGTGAAACAATCATAGTATATAGTCATCATATAAGCATGAGGATGGGGGCATCATGATACTTTAATAATAGGAAGTAGGATCAAGTGATAAAATAATGGACATCACTATTTCAAGTATGAATAGCCACAATGAAAGGACAATATATTGACAAACGGAGCCATGCTTGATTTCTTATCAACATAATTAAATAGTAGGCACAATTAATATTCAATGAACATATAGAAATAGAACATGTGACATGAAAATGTGGCTTAAGGATTCATAGGCCTTTTAACTATTCATAAACAACATGGTTAAAGGACATTGTAGGAATCAGAACAACGAGCATCTCATAGCTATAAACAAAGCAGTGACCAACAACATGTTTATCATGATTGACAAGAGAGGAATATCAATAAGTTCATCAAAATAGTGCCATAGATCTTTTGTAGTGCCCTTATTTGACATGAATACAATAGACAACATGAAACATGTAACTAAGAGACAATACATCAGGTGAAGATAAATCAAATCGAGCATGGAACCAAGTATGCCCAAATTCAAAACATACATCTAGTGATATACAATAGATTTATATACATCATGAACATGTTTGTAGGCCCTTACTAAAGGTACACAATCAAAAATAAGATTCCTCTCATCAAATATGTGAAATAGTAAGCAATCAAGAACCCTCGGGTCTAAAATAATGTGCAAAAGATAGGATAAGTTTATGGACTCTACATGGTAAATATATGAGGATACATAGATTGATGGTGTTTTCAACATCAAGTTCCCCAATTATAGGTAAAAAAGATGGAATGAAAACATATACTATAAATGACAAGTCACAAGAATGATGCCTCTCAAAAAGATAATGTGAGGAGACAATAGTTCCACCAAAATCACTGGCTATGCATAGGCATTCAAGAACAATGAAAAACCAATATCAACACCATAGTCGTGGGTCTATGAGTCATTAGGTTCATAGGAGAGTCACCAGTACAACAACATATGTTCACAGGTTCATGCATGAAGGTGACAATGGACTATGAATAATGACCACAAAATACTATAAAGATGGCATCATCACTCAGCTTTAGATAGCGAGCTCCATCATGAAAACATCAATAATGAATACATGTATGCTAGTGGGTGCCTAATGAAAATAGATAGGAGTATAGAATGTGGGATAGAATTAACATTTTTATCATGCAAACATTTCATTATTCACATAGATTCATGGCTCATGGGTTTTTAACAACTCAAAACACTAAGCTCAAGAAAAAAGAGTTTGTAAACATAGATAGTAGCTTGTGGATCAAAGTTTTAATACCCAAAATTAATAAATCATGGTCTCCTACAAATGGCTTATCAAAACATTAACTAGGGGTTGTGGCGCCATGGATAAAACAAGAAGATAAGCCTTGCATGGGCCCCAAAAGATATAAAACAATCAAACTATTCCATCAATGCAACAGTGAATACAAGGAGGCAATGGTTTGATCAAATGCATGCCATTTGATGCCATAACAAGGCTCGCAGGCCTCCATCAAAAAACATAGAGCATGGATTGGGCATGGATTAATAGAAATACATTACATATATGTAATCTACATTAGCACAAGATCATTCAGGAGCTAATCAAAGACACAATACTTTAGATACAAAGGGAAGGGAGTCATGCCCTAGAAAACATAAAGTGCCTTTAAATAAACTCAGAAGTAAGGAAAGATACATCAAATGAGAAATCTTTGATGCCCAAAATTCATGGTTAGCAGCATATTAGGCTGTGAATCTCATAAATCTGTTAAATAATGATGCCCTAGCTTATAGCTGCAGGACCCTCAAGTAAAAACAAGAAGCTCATTTTCACACAATAAAAGAGTATGCCCTCAATATATAGAGATTAACACAATCAAATGAGGATAGATAGAACAAAACAAATAAAATTTCATCACAGTGCTCATAAAAGTAAACATCAATAATAGAGAAATGAAGCCATTACATTTCCCTCACAGCCAAACATACATGAAATGAAAAAACAAAATAGTGAATAGAATTGAGTGCCTACTTCAATAGTATGATGTTGTGAGGGGAAAGATGCTAGATGTTTCCATTGGAACTACCAGTGTAAAGGGAAACCTACCAGTTGCCGAGTTTGGAGGGTTTTTGTGCCAATGGTTTCCATTTTCAAAGGAATGTTTTGATTTAATGCTTTTCTCTTCCTCCCCTTCTTTTAAGGTTGAGGATTTTTTGATGTCATGATTTCTTAGAGAGAATTGGACTTTAATTGTAAGTTAATAAATGTGCCTTCCCCATTTCGGGTTGAAGGTTGTTTATTAATTTAGATTTTTAAGCTTTTTAGGTCCATATAGGTATAAATGGGTTTTATTATTTAATTGTAATTGTTTTAAAATGTGTTTCCTCATTTTTGGGTTGAGACCACTTTAAAACATATTAAATCCATTTTGTGTCTTAGTGGGATAGGTTTTTTAATGATAGGTCATTACATAACTTTTTAATGCAAATTCTAATGATGGTGTTTCTATAAACAATCATCAGAATATGTTTAGTGCATGACTTAGAGGGGTAGAGTGGTCTTCTTTTGACCATATTTTTTTAGGCTCCCACTTTCTCTACTACCCCTAAAAACTTGGGAATCTGGCATCTGAGTTATGGTGTAGCCTCATGGGTCTATTTTGAGATCTTTTTTCTATTCTTAGGAGGTGGTGGAATTTGAATGCAGATTCCTAGGTTTTAGTTATATACCTCTCCCTTTTTGTGATGGAGGTTAGATCTTAATTTTATTCTCTCTGATATGAGTGTTGTAGCTCTGAGAGACACATATTGTACTTAGTTTCTTTTTAGTAATAAAATTGATCCTTCCTATTTCCCTTTAATTTTAGAATTTTTCTTTTGAATCTCATGCAAGATTACTATGATATTCTTGTATCCTTAATCTGTATGTTGATCCAAGTGAATGTTCAAGAGTTCATCTTAGCTCTATAGCATTAATTTGTGTGCAAACTAAAAACATCATAATTGTGGAATCATCTTCCCTTCTTTGTATTTCAAGTACCCTATTTTCCTAGGGAGTTTAAGGTAGTAGAATCACATTGTGAAGTTCAATTTTCATTTTTCTATTACAGTAAGCTTAATTCAGTTGTGGATCTTCTTTCAAATTTGATGGATCACCTTGTTTTCAAATCAGTTTTAGTTATTTGTTTTATGCACTCTCTCCCTTTCCTCCTAAAATTTAGTCAGTTATAAGTGATCCAAAGGGAAGCCAACCCTTAATCCAGAGGTCTATTCTTAGATAGGTTACCCTTAGCCTGAGAATAGTCACATGTTTAACATGATTGTTTGGTTTTAACACTTAACAAATTAGATGCAATCCTTAGTGACAACAGCCTTCATGGGCTTTTTTTCACAAAATAGAGTCAAATCATTGCATGAGAGTGAAGGAATCAAATCAATTGAAGAGAAATAATTTCAAGTTGAGGAAGTTGGAGAAGATTAATGGAAGATTGAATATTGAGAAGAATTTGAAGATATTTTGTGCAAAGAATGGACAACTATCAATTAGCTAGAGTTGATTTCATTTTCCTATATTTTTAATTTTCTTTGTTGTTATAGAGAGGGTGGAATTATAACTACAAAGGTATTATTATGGCTCTTGAGCCCTTGTTTTTGTGGTTTCCATGGTTTCTTGATTGTACTGAATAGATATTTTGGAATGAAAAATAGTGGAATCCCAATCATTTATTGGTGATGTCTTCATGTATATTGCTTAAATTCTTGTGTATCAGTTTTTAAGGCACACTAATATACTAGTTACAAGGTGACTATGAATCTGTGTTCTTAGTTTCTTTCAAGGAGGGAGTAATTATTTGGTACAATTCTGAGAATTTAACAGTGTATGTGAATCTGAGGTCTACATAGAGGAGTGAGAGAATGATTTGTAAGGCATTTCATTTGGTTTTTTTTAATATTTAGAATCATAGGATTTTTGGGTATTTACTTTTATCTGACTTGGTTGTTTAATTGATAAGGAACTGGTCACTATTTTTCTTTGCAATCTTTCATCATCAAATCTAAAAAAAAAATTGATTATTTACTTTTTGTTGAAGGGCATGTAATGTTTGCAATTTGTATTTACAGAATATAATGTAGTTTAGTGATTCTTTGAAGTAAAAATCTTGGGTTAGCCTGCCTGAGTCTTGAACTCAAGGAGAAGAAGGATTTATACTTGTCACCTATGCCATTTTCCTAGTCCTTAGAACACTTATGTAATAGGGATCTTGCATAAGACTAGTTGAGTGTTGACTCCCATTTCTTATGGTTTTAAGAACTATCAACTTTCTTTGTCTACATAGTTGAGGTTATGTCAAAGATAAGTTATCATAAATGTAGATTGATGTTTGAATTAGGTACACCTGCCTAAGTGTGTTGAGCTCAAAGTGTAGAATGTTTGTAGACCTTGTCAACATTAGTCTCTTCTTGTCATCTAGTTTGCAGGAAGAAGTAGATTCAGGCTAATCAGATAAATATCCCATGTCTGTTTATCATTTTCTCTTTTAGAATCAGAGGGTGCAAGAAAAATCACTAACACACTTGGTGAAGGATAAACCAATTGTAGAGGATGAATTGAGACCTATGGAACCAAAGAAAAAGATAGGTAGGGTTACCTTTAAGGGTACTTGTTATAATTGTGGTGAAGAAGGACACCAATTTTTTGAGTATACACAAAAGAAGGTTAGTGATCAAAGTAATGCTTTGGTGAATGGGAACATTTAGAATGAACCCAAATCTAAGAACTTGTTGGTTTGAAGAAAATTTCTCATTATAAAGGTGTAACCTTGTTAGAGGATTAATTTGTTCAGAACTTGGTGCAAGTCTGGAGGTAAACTTTGTGATTTTATTATTGATGGTGTTAGTACTGAACACCTTGTTGCTAAGGACATGGTTCAAAAACTTGGTTTCAAGATAATGAGACATCCTTATCCTTATAAGATTGGTTGGATACAAGATATTCATGCTTTGTAAGTGAGGGAGTAGTGTCTTGTTGATTTTCATATTGGCTTGTATAAGGATCAAGTGTTGTGTGATATTGTGAACATGAGTAGTGGTCATATATTGCTCGGTAGAGATTGAAAGTATGATTGCAGGGCTATCCATGACTATGTAAATAATGTGTTTACTATTGAGAAGGATGATAGGAAGTTTTCCCTGATGCCTTTGCTGGATACAACAATCAGTAGGAGAAGCTTGAGTATGGGTAGCCAAGTTGAGTTGTCAGATCCTGAGAGGATGGATGACTAGTATGGAGAACAAACATGTGTGTTATCAAGGAAATACTTAAAGAGATATAGAAAATAGAAATGGAAGATTATTTAAGGTGAAGACTTGGAGAACATATATGTAAAGATCCAATTTGGGGTTTATGTGCTGAATCTTGGAAGATGTTCTTCCAGCTTATGAGAACATCTTTTCGAACCTGGGGTGTCTAATGAAGGGGCATTCTTGGGTCTTTGGTAAATCTACATGGTGGTGTTTTGAAGTGATCATGTGTTACTCGGTGGTGGCTTTAACCGAAGGTCTTAGTTATTAAAGGGAGCTCGGTCACTGAAGGAACTTGGTAAACTCTAGCACTTGGTGGAACTTGTGCTCAGTGATTCTTGTGGTGCTTGGTCAATGTACTTTCTTAGTGATGCTTAGTGTGGTTGGTTGTTTATTGGTGCTCGGTAGTTATGGCTTACTAATTGGATTTCTTAGAGATTTGGTTGGCCAACTAGGTTCTTTTATTGTTGGTAGCTTTTCTTGTATCCTCCTAGGTAGATCTAGAGGCCAACATGGAGAATTAAATAATTGTAAGGCTATTTAAGAGAGGACTGTTGTTTCATTTAATATTTTTTTTAGTAGAAGATGACTTGGCTCAGGAGTTAATTGTTTCTTCCAGATGACTTATGTTTGAGGAAATATATTTAAGGAGTGCTAGGGTAGAACATTAAGGGGAGATTGGTAGTGAAGAGAGTGGATCTGATAGACTTGGATCCTACAAGATCTGGAAGATTATATTGTTATCTGATAGTTTTAATAGTAGAGCTAGTGGTTGTTTTCTTGGAGAGAAGGAGATTTCTTGGAGGCTTGCGAGCTCAAGTTCACATCTACCTTAGGGTTTTCATTAGTTGCTGATTTGTTTTAGAGCCGGACTAGCTGAGAGGTTGCATAAATACATTGATTTTATTTGTCCCTAACCTGGAAGACCTTACAGCTGGGCATGTTAATGAAAAGTATGTTGAATCATTATATTGTTGTGTTATTCAATTGTGGTTGTTGTTTGGCTACTTGTTTGGACCGTCCTCAATTTGATCCTCCTTACCTATGTTGTTTCTAGACTTTCAAATTTATGTAAAAGAATGCTAAAAAAATTTTAAATTCCAATTTCATAATTATAGATTATTTAGTTGCCCATAATTTCTATCTTAAAATTCATACTTTTAACCTAAATTCCTTAGCCATAAGATTTTAAAGTATATTCCACCAACCATCAAGAACCTTATGAACTTTTAAAGATGGATAGAATGGCCTCCATGGTTGGAGACAACTCATTTATCTCATATTGAGATTATATAATATCAAGAATAATAAGAATCATTCAATAGTACAAATGTAAACACATCTTAAAAAAATTAAAAGGGGAAAATTTTAAAGAAAATTTTTCATTCCAAGTTTTTGCTAGTATATGAAAATTACTATATTTTTATATATAACAAAATAAAGATGTTGTGTGTATAATGGAATGTAATATCCACTTCTTAATCCAAATTCCCAAAGGAAAGATCCAAATTGATCAACCAAAAGAAAATGGTTAATGCACAAATGAATCAATCTATGGAGAATATGAATAAAGGAGAAAACCTTATATTTTGTTATTGAAAATATGTATTGAAATCTTGATTGAATTGAAGACAAATACTAACCTCAAAATAGGTAAAATATAGAAAACATTCTTTTCTAGTGTCTGTGTTCAGTTTTAGGAATTTTTGCAACCGAATCTTGCTTGGAAGTGCAAAAATAGAGAAAACCTATAAACCTTTTGCTTTTCTGAGCAAGGTCAACCTTGACCTAAGACAGGGGTAAGATCTTACCTCAAGGCCCAATCTTACCCTGAAAATTTGATCTTTACCTACACTACTCAGATGGAAATTCTATTCATGAATCCCAAAAGTTCACTGAAAGGGTATTCAGATCTAAACTAAGATTTTTTATCCCACACTTGTACCTACAAGAAAAAGGGTTTTATTTGTTGGATGAGGGTTTTCCTCGGTCAAACCCCAATTTTGGAATTAACCCTGAAATATAATTGAAATTGTGGTAAATAAACAAATAAAATTGAATTTTTCACCTTTCTTATGTTGAAATCCTTGTGGAGGATTCAAATCCTTGAATCCATAAGTATGGATGCTTCAAATGAATGTAGAACTATATGTAGGATTGTTGGAAAGTTGTCTATATTGATGTATATGACTTAGTATAGTGTTGTCATTATGGAAACAAAGTCATATAGAAGTTTGGAGTCAACTCAATTAATGAGAAGATCAGAAATTAGCTAAGTGTTGAAGACTAGATAGTGTATAGAGTTCCCAAAGCTCAAAGCATCAGTGTACATGCGTATGACTGATTTATTGTGTGCACCCTAGAAGTTAAGTTGGTTAGACTATATTCATACTTATTATATGAGCACATGATCAAATACACAAGTATGAGGAATATTAAGCAAGTTACACAATGAGTGTGTGCTAGTGAAGAATAGAGTAAGAAGCCAACAGTTATCATTTTGAGTTGTGGTCATATTCTAATGATGTAAAGGCTATGGACCTATTGTAATTAGGTTGCCAACATGTATATAAGTGGTATAGGAGCACCCTTCTAAGAACTCCCACCATCCAATTTTTGTTGTGAGAAGCACTTCTTCAATAAATCATGTAATTAAAATAAGAGCTTGGCTTAGTGTGTGTGTGTCTAGGCATAGGCTAGGACCTATAAGATTAGTTGGTTCTTGATGTAAATCACACAATGACTAAGGGCATGTTGTCTTCCTAAGGTCATTGATTTGCTATGTTAGTAGGAGTCTAGGGTTAGGTGTTTGGTTGAGGTATGAGCACATGTGTACCTTAGGAAGACCTAAAAATTGGTCATTTGGTAGTGTAAGAGAAAAGATTCTCAAGCAACAAAAATTTGCTCAAAAGTTGCTAGCAACTTTTCCTTTGAAGTTTATTACCTTTGATTAAGTGGCTAAAAGCCCTAACCTAACACTCATCCTAAGGAGAAGGTTATATATGACCTGAAAAACCCTAATATGGGGGTTGGATATCATTTTGTATGATTCTATATGGAAAGACCAGTTCGAACAAAGTTTTGTGTGTAACAATCACTATTTTATGGATTGATTTCATGTGAATAGAGTGAAGCTTTGGTGTATCTTTGCAGGAGACATTATCTTGTGTATTTAGACTTCCATGTGTGTGTGCTAGTTTTAGTTCTTTTCAAATTTTAGTGTGCATTTTGTTCATTTCTTTATTTTAAATAGTCTATTGCCAGTTTGGAGAGACTTGAAGATGTAGGGTTGTAACTCCATTTCCCACTGTGGCCACACCATGGTTCCTTGGAATTTGGTAGTACAGAACCTACCTTGTAAGAATATATCTATAGGTTCCTGGAGTGTGAGTGTGTCTATTTGTTTGACCATGCCCTAGGAGAGCTAATGCAATGCCAGTTAGGAGCGGTCAATAGTACAAGTGCTCTAGAAGATAGAGGAAAGAGTTTCAAATAAATCCCTTTGGAGAGAGTCAAGGGACATGTTATCATATTTTTTTCTCATTCTTAGACTTGGAGGCCTAGTTACTAGATGATGCTATAGTACCCTAGTTTGTGTTATTAGCTAATCTTCTTTAAAGTTTGTGTTCATTTCATTGCAAAATACATGAAAATAAAAGGAAATAAATTGCATCTAAAGCTACACATACATGTATGTATACTCTATAGAAGGTAAAGAAATAAAACAAAGAAACATCTATCAAAGCTCACATAGGTTGTGAGCATAGCCATTACTAGAATTGAATGAATGAGTATACATATACATAAAGGAAAATTGTTAAATACTGGGGTACCAGACACTGCTTGGTATTGGTGTCTGGTCCTATCCAAAGAGCTCTTGAGATCTAGAACCTACAAGAAGAGAAGAGGAGATAGGTTAGATCCAATGGATCTATGCAATGGCTAGTATCACAATATCTATAGAATGCATATATACACTCAGCCGTGTACCTCTAACAAAGGTTGTGCTCATGGCATGTCCATAGGGCTACAAAAAGAAAAAGAGGCACCATTTTTTCACTGACATGTTTGTTCCATGTGCAGATATAGGGAAGCTAATCTAACAACAAGTTCAATGAATGACCTAGGCCCTTGATGTAGATCATGATAGGAAAAATATAGATTTATTGTCAAGTCATCACATCAAGGGCCAAGAGCACACATCATATGAACAAAGGGGCATCTAGATGATTCAACATCAATGAGGATCATTAAGCATCATGACATGATAAACCAAATACTGGCATCAAAGTGAAAATTAGAAATTGTGTATATTGTGACATGAACATGATGATATGATAAACTAATAAGGCACCAAGTAAGCAATCAAATGCAATGGCATATTTTTCCAATGGGCTTAAATATTTAGAACAGATAAGAATTTAATGCAATAGTAGGACTACATGTTCTAACTATTACAATTAGTCAAAGTGCCAAGCTTCTCAAAGAATAGAAGATATCAATGATATATGGTGCATTGATGTTATGGCTATAGCAACATAAGAACATCATTCATGTTTCATCCATACAAATACAAATCATGGTGTCAATTAGTAAATGAACAACAAGAGATGGACTAGCTCATAAGATCATAGAGATCAACCATAGCATCAAAGGAAACTAGAGCTAGGAATAGGGCACACAAATCTATGTACCAGGGAAGGCACACTGCAACATAGGTGTACTTTAGATCTACATTAATATTATGGCATGGGCATATCATATGTGTGATGTAGCATGAAGCAAATATCAACACAATGACAACCTTATTATTTCATGAGTATCTATATGACTACAACAAAATCAAAGAGACATCAATTTAAATGAAAACATGTGAATGCATCATTGCAATTAAGCATGTGATAGCAATGTTATAAAATATCATTAATACCAGATATATGCAACAAACCATGGGAACTCAAGTGCTAGTGCTTCAAAGGAGAAAACAACAATAGTTGTTCAAGCTCTTAGGCCTCTCAAGTACAAATAATAGGGCATGATAATCAACATTAGTGAAAATAATAATAGGCTTTGGGTCCATTCACAATGCCTCCATAATACAACTGGGCCAGTCAATATAATGATGCCATAGATTTCCCTTGGTAGTGAAGTCACTAATAGTGAGCACAATTGAGATTTTCAACGAGCCCAATAAAATGATGATAGTTCACAAATGATGCCCTAGCAATGCTCAAAGGTTGTTCCATAACAAAATTTTGAATAATAGTGGCTAAGAAATAATAGTTCCCTATTCCTAGTACACAGTCTAATCCAGGGCTTATCAAACTATTAATAACTAAATCAAGATAGAAGGTTCCAAAAGATCAAATAGTATCAAATAGTGATACCCGCAAACATGGTGTTCTAGCTCTCAAGTATCAAGGTAGTGAGCATGCCCTAAATCAAAAGCTAGTGCCATAAATAGAGCATAGTTACCATGGTGCCATGGATAATCATAAGAATATATCAGTCATAGGTTGCATATCATAATTACCCTTGAATATTTAGTAAATAGCATGGTTCCAAATGATCATGGGCTCCAATGAGATAACATAAATATGAATAAACATGGTACCCTATTCCGGGCCATAGAACTATGTAGTAAATGACATTGGCATGAAATGAAGATGCAATATATAGAAAAACCCAAAGCATCAATAGATACAAATGCCCTAGTATGCTCTCAGGCTATTTATAAAACAAGTATGCTAGTACCATGCCCTAGTCTCATGCAGGCTAGGAAATAAACAACATGAACACCAAAAATACATGCAATTTCATACAATATAGTTCCAGTGAAAGTAAAGTGCACAATATCCTTGACACAATAGTGCCTTCATAGGGAACCAATGGTGATTCGCTAACTCATAGGTCATTGGGCATTGGGTGTTCACACTAGTGATTTCGAATACATGTGTCCTTGTTGATACACACTCAAAAAAAATTAATATGTAGAGTGATGAAAATTCACAAATCATGCCATAGCATATCACAAGCTATGCCTTCAATGCAATAGTAAACACAAGGAGACATGGTTGTGAGTAGAGGGTGCCATAAAGTTGTACTAAATACATTGCCAAATACAAACATGTGCCCTCGAATACAAGCAGAGAGGTGTAAAATGAAAACATTCGCAGTGCCATAATATATTTACAACTATTGATGCCCTAGCTTTCATCATAGAGCATGGCCTCTGGCCTTCAAATGCAGAGTTCATAGCAACAATCATAATAATGAAATGAGAAATGAACATGATGCCTACCTCGAGCAAGTATGACATGATGAAAGACCAATAAGCTAAACACAAATAGAAGTTTCCCCAAATCAAGTTGAGTTCACTGTCAAAAGTACAATAGTAGATGGCTATTTCTAAAGCTAGATTTAGAGATCATAGTTGGAGCTATCAGTCGAAGATGGAAACTCAACAGGTGCCATGATGTGGAAAATATGAATGTCAGCAGGAAGGGCTTTGATTAAAAGTGATAAATTTTTCTTTTCTCCCCTTTCTTTAGGGTTGAGGTTTCATTTCTTTGAAGATATATTTTCTTCAAACTTTGGGTTTTAGGATGAAATTTTTTTAATGTGCTCTCCCCATTTTTCATTTGAGGGCCATTTATTAATTTATGGATATTTTTAGATATGCAACCCATAGTTTATTCTAGGGCATAGAAGGGTTTTTGTTTAATGTTATTACTTTTTAAAATGTGTTTCCCCATTTTGGTTGAGACCATTTTAAAATGCATTTGGACCCATTTTATGACATAGTGGGATAGGTTTTTAATGATAAGTCATTTCACATATATTATTGTAAGATATCAACAAATGGTGTTTTTATAAACCATTGTTAGAATATCATTTATAGGCATGACTTAGTGGATAGAGCAGTCATCTTTGACTATCTATTTTTAGGTTCCCACTTTCCTCGCTCCTAGGAATCTAAGAATCTAGCATTCAAATCATGATGCAGCCTCATGGGTCCATGATTGACTTTTCTATTCTTAGGAGGTAGTGGAGTTTGAATGTAGATTCCTAGTTTTAGCTTTTATACCTCTCACCTTTGGTGATTGAGGTTAGCTCTTCATTTTCTTTCTCTCTGATAGGAGTGTTGTAGCTCTAAGAGACACATCTTGTACTTGTTTCTTTTCAGCAATAAAATTGATCCTTCTTGTTCTCCCATAATTATGGTTTTTCTTTTGAGTTCATGTGTAGGATTATTGTGATGTTCTTGTATCCTTAATCCACATATTGAATCTAAATTGGTGTTCAGGAATCTATCTTAATTCAGTAGTGTGGTTTATGTGCAATCAAGAATATCAGATTTGTAAAGTTTTCTTCCTCTTCTACATTCTAAGTACCTTGTTTCACTAAGAGTTAAGAAAGTGGGATTGAGTTGTGAGTTAGTTTGTTTTTCTATTGGAGTAAACATATTTTTAGTTGTCTATCTTCTTCAAAATTGGTGGATCACCTTTGTTTTAGTTCATTTGTAGTTGTTTAATTTTATGTACTTCCTCTCCCTTTCCCTTCAAAGTTTATATAATTTTCAAGTGATCCAAAGGGAAGCCGACCCTTAATCTAGAGGTCTATTCTTGGATAGGTTACCCATAGCCTAAGAATAGTCCCATGTTTCATAGTATTGTTGGGTTTAACCCTTAGAAAATTAGGTACAATCCTTAGTGACAATAGGACATGTATGAAAACAATATACTATGGAGGAGAGAGCTTGAGCAATCCAAGAAGGTTGTAGTAGACAGCCAAATAATTTAGTGACTCGGTGAAGTCTAAAAAGCCCTTAAAACCCTCAATCTTGGTTTAGGTGTCATATGGCTAGTTGGTGACTTAAAAACCCAAAAATAATAGAGGGATATGCAAATGAGTGAGGGTCACTTAAGAACTCTAGCCTTGGTACTATGAAGGGAAGGTGTCAAAAATCCTATAAACCTAGAAGGAGGCCTAATTAGGCCTCTTCCTTGTAGCCATGTTTTGGGAAGGAAGTATGAAATAAAGTGATAATCCAACCTCACTAATGCCCTGAAGATGTTTCAAATGTCCTAAAAACACCTTGTAACTCATCAATTTCTCTATGAGAACTTCGGAAGGTAACTGAGTGCTAAAAGACCCTTATAAGCCTATGTAAGGGATGGTGCTAGGAAGCAATGCTTGATAGGTTGCAAGTTGATAAAGCTATACTTGATCGTCAGGTTAGGCTAGGTTAGGGGATCTTTTGATGAGAAGAGAATACTATACACCTTCATAGGTGTCAAGAGAACATTATGGTCCTAGTTAAGGATTAGATGCATAAACTAGCTAGTCTATCCTAACCTCTCCATCAATAAGTTTTTTTTGTAAACACACTTAAGCCAATTCAATTGGCAGCATTGTATGTAATAGGTCTAAGGGTTGACCTAGTAGTTTATTATGTATGCACATATAAATATGAGATGCACCCATTGTAAATGATATGGAATTTATAAGAGAGTTGTTTTAAGTAGATCTTTAGTTGTGGATCTTCTTCAAAATTGGTGGATCACCTTTGTTTTAGTTCATTTGTAGTTTTTTAATTTCATGTACTTCCTCTCCCTTTCTCTTCAAAGTTTAGATAAGTTTCAAGTGATCCAAAGGGAAGTCAGCCCCTAATTTGGAGGTATGTTCTCAGATAGGTTACCCATAGCTTGAGAATAGTCCCATGTTTCACAGGATTGTTGGGTTTAACACTTAGCAAATTGGGTGCATTCCTTAGTGACAATAGTTTTTGGCACACCCAGTGGGACAAAAGACTCAGTGAGTTAGATTTCTAAAGATTTATGCAAGTTATTGTGAAATTCATACCTGGCAACTCTAATGGTGTTTTATGTAGATCAATGTATAAGCTTATGAGTGGGATCCCATCTAGGGAGAGTAAGAATCCTTTTGTGTATAAAGAGCTACCACTCATCAAAAAGAGGTCTAAAGAAGCCCAAAATATTGCATCAAAATCTACAAATCCTACTCATCCCACTCATCCTACTCCTAATCCTACTCCTAGTCCTACTCGCATTCCTACAATCAATCCCCAAATCTAGCTAGTGCAAGCAACACTAGAAAATAAAGCTCCCCTTAATCCTCCAATGGCTAGAAAACTTCCTTTTGTAGCCTTTGATCAAGGTAGCCCCTTGAATTTGTAGCAACATAATGATATACCTATATCAGCCCTTAAAAGTTTTCCTACTTTTATAGGAGAGGATCATACTTCAACTATTGAGCATATAAGAGATGTAGCATCCCTTTGTGCCCTGCATAATATAACCTAGGATAATGTAGCTATGAGGTTGTTGGCATCTTCCCTCAAAGGAAAAGTGTTGCAATGGTTTAGAGGCTTAGCCGTTGGTTCCATAGCTGATTGGGATGGGTTGGGTCAAGCCTTAACCAATCAATTTGAGGATAAATTAGATCACCTCTCGTTAGTTGAGCATTTGACTACTATTAAAAGAGAACCTCAAAAATATATGATGGATTTTATCTTCCGATTTTAGAGTACATGGAATAGAATACCATCCATAGTGAGACCTTCAAGCTAGCACACTCTTCTATACTATCTAAGAGCCCTTAATAGTGACATCTCTCTTATGATCCAATCCACGGGAGGGACTAATTTACTAGTAGCATATGATCTTTCCATAAGAGCTGAAAATAGCCTAATCCAAGTAGAAAAGATAGCCCCAAGGCCTCTAATGCCTATTTTTCCTGAGTTTCATCCTATTCCTGAAGTAATTCTAGCCTTGGCATCTATTCCACCTCTCCTAGGTCCTCCTCAACAAGTTGCTAACCTAGTTGTAAATCAATCCCAAGAGCTAATGGAGATTAAAAAGGCCTTGCAAACTATTACTAATGAGTTGGTTAGTCTAAAGGAATACTAGTCCCAATCTTACCAATAACCATATCAATAGCCTTGTCAGTAGCCCTATCAAAATCATTACCAACAGAGTAGGCCCCAATACCAACAAGGCCGACAAAGTCAAACAAGAAATTATAATAAAAAAGCCAGCCAACCTTATAATCCTAATACTCCTAGTGCTTCTAGAGAGCTGGTTCCTATAGCTCAAAATAATATGGCACAAGAATACTAATGGGGCTACCCATGTAATCAGCAACACATCCAAGGAATGTTTCCTAATGGCTATGTCCAAGCCCTCATTGTGAAAAACAATGTGATGATGCCACAGAAGATGATTCAAGAGCTAGAAATACAAAAAGGTCCAATTGTTACCCCAAATGAGTTGTAGACTCTTGAGGTGGCACTGGTAAATTTTTAGAAAGAAGACTTTTGTGGGGTGAAATTTTCACCAAGTGATAACCCAAACTACATCCTAGTTGTAGCCAACACAAGGTCTAAGAAGAAGGATTTGGAGGTTGAACAAGTGACGTCTACCAGTCAACAGGCTCCTATTGTGAATCCACAACCCAAAGCAATCAAAGTGCTAGTTCTAAACCAGCCTAAAGAAGCTAAAGAACTAGTCAAGGTAGCTACATAGCTGGTATCTACACAAATAGAGGTTTCTACACCAAAAGGATAGTCTAAAGTAAATTTGGGATCTTTCAATATGATGGAGCAAATGAAGAAGATCTCTATCAATGTGCCTTTAATGGACACCCTATTGATCCCTGGTCAAAAGGAGTTAATACTTAGCAAGTTGTCTAAGATTTCATCAGATCAAGAAAGTCTTTCAGAGCAACCCAGAGTCCTAGTGGTTGAAACACCTCAAAAGGAGCAAAAAACTGAAGAAGCCAACTTGTAGCCCATTATTGCTCCATAGGTTAAGCCTCCTCCTTTCTATATAACTCTTCTTGTTGGAGATTTCTTGGTTCATAATTGTATGATAGATTCAGGAGCTAGTAGTTCTATGATTTCTAAGTAGTTAGCAGATCTACTAGGATTGTCTTATGAGCCAATAGACAAGCTTGTTGTTTAGTTGGATGGGTCATTAGTTAGTACCTTGGGATTCATTAAGGACCTAAACCTCACTCTACATGAATGTCCCAATTTCTCCATTCCCCCAGATGTCTATGTCATAGATCTGTCTCCTCATTTTGATATTTGTCTAAGCAAAGAGTTCACTCCTAGGTTGGGGGGATATCTCTCAGCTGATTGGTCTTATCTATATTTTAGAACAAGATACATGACTAGAGTTAGAATCAAGTCTGAAGCTTTTGCAAAAATCCATGCTGAACCATATACCCCAAACCTTATAAATACCAATTTGATGTATCATGAACAAGACCCAAGTGATTATGAACCTAGAACCCCTATTGGAAACATTCCTGATATTGCCCTAGATGAATGGGCTAAAAGAGACTTGGAGGAGGATAACCCTTTTAGAAACATGGAGATTTCTAGTATCAGAATGTATATCATTCATGAAGAAGGTGCTCTAATTCTAGATTTGATGAAGAAGGAAAACAAACATTCCAAAAATTAGAGTGATGAGTTGTTGCAGATGTTTTTTGATGGTGCTAAAAGAAAAGTTGGTTAAGGAGGAGGAGTTGTTCTAATTTCTTCAAAAGGGAAAAGGTATTACTCTGCAGTTCATTTTTCCTTCAATTGTACTAATAATATAGTAGAGTATGAGGCTTTGATTCATGGTTTAGAATGGACTAGACAAAGAGGAATAAAATGCCTAGAAGTTATAGGTGATAGTGAATTAGTGGTCAATCAAATTCATGGCACTAATCTCACAAAAAATGATACACTTAAGATGTATAAGCATAGGATTTGGGATTTAATAGAAGATTTTAATGCTCTTAATCTGGTTGATGTTCTAAGAAATCAGAACAAATAGGTAGACAAGTTGGCTGCCATGGGAGCTGAATATGATATTCCAAAAGAGATCGCAAGTCCTAACTCACAGCATGTAAAATTTTTGGTAAGACCATCCATACTAGACAATCAGGTGAGTTGGCAAGTCTTTGAAAATGATGAACAAATTTTTAAATTTTTTATAGAAGAGGCTAAGTTCTCTAAAATTAACTAGAACAAACATGCTCACCAGTATAGTGACCAGATGCACAGTTGAAAAGTAATAAGTTGCCTAAGCGACTGGTCACCCTTGAGTCCATATTTAGGTCAAATGATCAGCTCAGAGGAGACAAAGCTAGTATGATATTCAAATAAGAGCACTACCAATCTGTGGAAGTTCTCAAGGACAAATTCATTAATCTTGGAAAAGTATGCCCACAGCCAGAATAGAAAGCCTTTATTTCATTATGTCAAGCATTTAGTGATGTTTTTGCATGGGAATACTATGATCTGAAAGGATTTGATCCTCACTTAGCCCAACACACCATTGAGCTAGAACCCCATGCCAAACTAGTAAGACAAAAATAGAGACCTATCAATCCTAAGTCAGAGGTCCTGATGAAAATAGAGTTGAGGAAAATGATTGAGGCCAATATTATTTTCCCCATTAAACACACCTCTTGGGTTTCCAATCTAGTACTAGTTAGGAAGAAGAATGGTGAAATCTAGTTCTGTGTGGATTTCAGAGATCTTAATAGAGCCTCACTCAAAGATCATCACCCATTGCCATCCATGGAATAGATTTTACAATATGTCTCAGGATTTGATAGATTTTCTCTGTTAGATGGCTTTTTTGGCTATAACGAGGTCCTGGTAAAAGAGGAAGACCAATATAAAATAATAGTCACCACCAAATGGGGCACCATGGCATACAAGAAGATGCCTTTTGGCCTATCTTATGCCGGTACTACATTTCAGAAAGCCATGGAGATTGCATTTGTTGGTTTAATGAAAAAGATCATTCTAGTCTACTTGGATGACATAACTATCTTTTCAAAAGACACTAAGGATCACCTAGTTCATCTGAAATAGAATTTTGAGAGGTGTAGAGAGTTTGGAGTTTCATTGAATCCTAGGAAGTGCATTTTTGCTATCCATGAAGGCATATTACTAGGACACATTGTTTCTAAACAAGGGACAACCATTGATCCTGAGAGGATAAAGGCCATCATGGAACTACCCCTACCAACTCACAAGAAGGGACTATAGAGTTTCCTTGGAAGAATCAACTGCTTGAGAAGGTTCATTCCAAATGTTGCAACACTACTTAAGCCTATGACCCAGATGCTAAAGAAAAACTCAACTTTTCATTGGAAAAATGAAGGAAAAAGGTGTTTTGAAGAAATCAAGGAGGCAGTTGCATCTACTCCTACTCTGGTAAACCCTAACTTTTCTAAGGATTTTATCCTATATGATTTTGGGGACACTGATAGTATATCTTCCATGTTAGTTTAGCAGAATGATGAGAAGTAAGAACAACCAGTAGCTTTCTACAACCAAGGTCTAGATGGTTATGAACTTAATTATACTCCTATAGAGAAGCATTTCCTATCAATTGTGAGGTGTTTGAAAAATTTTAGGCACTTGTTATCCAATAACACAATGCACCTGATGTAATGTCCCCACTACTGAACCCATAAGGAATCAGGTCAATGACCTAAAATTACAACTAACTAAATTTTTTTAACACTCTAACATATCATCATTACCATTCACAAATACATTCCTTAAGGTTCCCTTAATGAATTCAATTACCATTATCAAGTATTTCATTTAATTACTTAATTTAAGAAATTCTATTTCCATTACAACTTCAATTAACATTAATTCCATTTCACATCATAACCAATTACATTAATCAACTAGTGGAATTAATTTCCCTTACCGACTAACATGTAATTTACCTTCAGAAGTGACAAAAGCACATGTTACTTATCACATCCACTAAGCACATTTATTCTTTCATGTTTATTTACTCCTTAACATTATTTATGCTCAACTCAATTGCACCAACAAAACTCAATTAAACTTTTACAATAAGAGTCCCTACATTCTACTTTCAATATAATAATAGAATTAGTGTAAAGTAATTAACCATTTATTGTTAACCAACACAAACCATTCAATGAATCTTTCTTTTCCCATATGTTTAACTTCCACAAATCATCATCTAGAACCTTGTATAAGCCTAGTTAAGAATTGAGATTAAAACCTTGTTTGAATAATCACACATTACTCACAATGAACTATACATTTAAGAAATCACATCTCATTAATTCATACATGTTTCCTTTTAAAGAAGTCTAAACCCATAAGTACTATCATTACAAAGGTTTTCATAGAACCATTACTTTGAAAATTCACAAGAGATATAAGGTAATAAATTACTCATTGATTTAACCATATTCAATCCCTTCTTTAGATTCACAATTCTACCCTTCACATATACATAACTTATTCCTTACAATTTCCTTTTACAAACATAATTACAGTTAATGCACATTGCCCAAAGGCATATAGAAAGATAATTACATCAAGTAGCCCAAGGGCTTTCAATACATCTTTATATCTTGAGAACAAAAGATAGAGATACATGATATGAGAATAGAATATTCACCGCTGAACAACTCAGAATCTCAGCCATGACACAAACCATGAACAATACCATGAAAGAGATTTGCCACCCAACCATGTGAAACTGATAAAGTTCCACCCCCCGTGCTAGGAGATAGAACCAAGGTACTCTTAAGAACTTAAGGCAATCTAAGTCTCAAATACCAATAACTAAAAGACTCAAATAAAAAGAATAAGACACCTAAAATTATCATCATATTATAACACAAAGGTTAAGGTTCTAGGAAACCACCTAAGTTAGTGTAATCATACAACCCATATATTGGGATCCTTCCTAGCAACCATGTAACCACGGTCCCCCCTTTATGAATAGGGATCCATCCTAGTAGTTATCCTTGGTCCTGATACTCCAATTAGGTTTGTGTGGCCATCATTATGTTTTCTTTCATTATCTTTTGAATCCCCCCCCCATTCCCAGGTTAATTTTAAAGGTTATCACTTTTTACAAACCTACCCATAGGATCATTCAGAAAGCACTTTCGGGTTCCAGCACCTATGGTGAGCCACTCACTTAAGGTTCCTATTCCCTTACCCCATCACAAGCCACAAAAAAATATAACACTTCCAAGTCCTAATTCATAGGTTTAGGAAACTCCCCTGCGCACTCAGGTCCTCAGAGTGAGTCCTAACCTTAGCCATATACATAACAGGAACTATTGGAAGAATGTCTATCACAAGACATCTCAAAGAAAAACATAAAAATTTTCACATGTACAAGTACAACTTTTCCAAGGCTCATTTATAGGTCCAAGGAACCCTCCCATGCACACAAACCACTGAGACAAGTCCTAGCCTCATAAACTAAACTCAAGTATATGAAAAGTGAAAACACCTCATAAGTAAGCCATATAACCTCAAAAAAAACAAGTAACAAGTGTACATAGGTGATAAAAACCTCAAAAATCACAAATCCAAATACATCATAAACACTTTCAAGAACTAGGATCAAAACATAGAAAATAATAGGAAAGGGTAGGAACGTTTGGGGAACATTTAGGAGGTCTTAGAGCAGTCCTAGTCCCTTGTACAACCCTAACTCTAATTCTGATCCCTAAACCACATCCTAAACATTATCCAAGCATCTAAATGCACCATATAATCCCAACAAAACAATCAATGAACATATTTAAAGTTTACACAAAATTTCATATGCCAAAACACCATGCTCTGCAAAATCTCACGTGCCTGAAATTTGGCTAAGTCTAATTTTTTTTAAGAAATCTCAAAATTATAAGTTGCATCTTAACTCCTATGAATCTGAAACCTATCCCAATCATCTCAAAAGGTACCTAAACCCTTTATACAAGTATAACTTAAAGTATAAGAAATTACCTTTTTTTCCTATCTAGCTTGGTTCACAGTAGTATTCTTTTCTTGCTCGGTTAACACTATCATTCCTGTCTTCCTCAGTTAACACTACACTGACCTCCCTTTATTACCACTACACCAACCTCCCTCGATTACTACTACACCAACCACCCTTAGTTAACACTACATGACCACCCTCGGTTAATACTACACCGACCAGCTTGATCAACACTGAACCATCCTAGCTCGGTCAACACTGAACTGTCCTAGCTTGGTCAACACTAGACCAACCTACTTAGTTAATACTAGACTGACCTACTCAGTCAATACTAAACCGATAGAAACTACAAAATGTGATAGTCCACTATGTCTTGTGGGTAAAACTGGGCATTATGGGGATTGTGGTTGCCTAATCTAAGCACGACCCATTTGAGATCTCTTAGTTTCCCTTCAAAAATGGCTCACCAATCCATCCTATCTATCTAAAAAATCTATTCTAGATCTAGACAAAGAAAGGTGCTACACAAAATTGATAAGACCAGTAAGGTTGAAATAATAGATCTATATTCTAGAAACATTCATAATACATTCAATAACAATATAATACACTATCCTACATGATCAAAACCACTTCTACCCTCCCAAGAAGATTTTTCCATAGTGAGAAAACAAACATTCATAAAAATTACTTCCCAGAAACATATTTCAAATACACAGAAAAGAAAAAAATATATATAGTTCTCACTTTCAAATAGAAATAGACCATCACATTCTCATTGAGTAACATTTCAATCATATACATAATCATGCACATAGGAAGAATGGAGATTCATCCTAGTTTAGACCCTACCTAGGGTCCTACAAAGAATCATCCTCCCTTGGTTGGAGACTCTCTGCAAACTTTCTAGCCTTGAGTAGATATCCTCCTAAAAATCTTCCTCTAGTAATCAACACCAAGCAATCCTCACAAATTAGACTTCACCAACTAGAGACTCTCAAACTCACATAACATTCACCAAAAATTTATGGAGAAACCATTTACAGACCACTCAAAAGAAAAACAAATTTTCCAAAAATTATTATCCTCCCTTAGACACAAAATCTTCAAACATTTATCCTACAACTATGTGGTTGGAGGAGTTTCTTTACGAGAAGCAACTTCTCCAACTTCCATAGTTGGTTGAAAATTTAAACCAATTATTCCCGTAAGCACTTAACAAAGTTTTAATGAATTTAATTAAAAATAACTATGAAGATAAACATAATAAGAACATCCAATAAGTAACTTTCAAGAAAACCACTTAGCACACATGGAAACTAACTAGCCTAACTTCTAGGAGGTCTCGAGTTCAACTCCCTCCTAGATAGCTAGTTTTACTGCAAAGAGCATTTATTTTTATTATTACTATTATTAATATTATTTTTCACTTTTTAACACATTTATTAAATACACTTCATTGAATTCACTTTAAAACATACCATTAAAACAATCGATAAATCCATACAAATATTATTATTTATATAAGCATGGGTACATGCCTGTGCACCCACATATACACATACCTATTTAACATACAATCAATGTACACTTATATATAATAAATATATATACATATATATACTAGTTAGGGATAAATCTAACTCACATCATAAATCACAAAATGGCATCAAATCATAATTCACAAGACCACATCACATAGTGCATTCGGATCCCCCAACTAGGGTAATCTCCTAAGTAGAAATCTAAGTCCATGGTAACCTTGAGAGTAATCTTGGTAATACCTCCACACAACAATAGTTCAAATATTTTGAAGGCACGCTTAGACCTGTTTAGCTAGGTGGAGTCGATGCCTAGCACCTACATCCTACAACACCAACCAAGTACACTAATATATACATACATACAACCAATTGCAAACAAGGTGGGAGAGTGTGACATCATGTGGGCCTCCTAGAGGAGTAACTATGACTACCTCCCCTCATCCTACACTCACACCAAACAATAACATCAACAAAGGCTAATTGGATTAGTATAGTTAGTACCATAATAATCTTTTTTCCATATTGTATATAAAAGAATGCATCATAACACAATCATGTGAATATAAATCATCTATTAAATTTCAAAAACCCATTTAACCATCACGCCTGTACTCAAAATGTCCCATTATCAAATCAAGATAAACAAATCATATAACCCTAAATGCATTAGTCATGTCTAATCCCAAGTAACATTATAAGAGAAGGTAACACATCTAACCCTTAAGTGATTATAATCAATTAACCTAAGGTACACATGACTAATAATAATGAGAATTTCACATAAAAGCATATAAGTCCATCAGGTTATCCTTTTAGCATGAAGGTCCTAAACTATCATTGACACACAAGAAGATATAAAGGACATACTTATGTGAATATTATTATTTCCCAAATTAAAATGTGAAGTTATCATGATTAGTAATAAACCATCTCAAGAAGGATCATTCTCTTACAAAATACCCATGAAATCACTTATAGCATGATCTAACTCCCTAGTGAGCATAACCAATATTTGTTAGGGTTGGAGGGGCATTACACTTGATGGTTGCCCACCCTTGCATAAAAGATTTCTTGCTAAAAAAAGACCTGAGCCATAAGAGAGCTGGTTGGGTCACTAAGGTCATGGAGTATGACATTCAGATTAAAGTGACCAAGCTTATTAGAGGAAGAGGACTATGTGAATAGCTCAATGAAGGAATAGCAGATCCAAACTTGGTTAAGGAGGAAGTTGTTTTGATGAACCAGAATGTAGAGTAGACTATAAGCTAGAAAATAGAGATTAGACACTATCTCTCAACTAGTCAATGCCTTCAAGGCCTTGAAAGGAGTAAAATAAGGTTCTTTTGACTTCAAGCTATTCCATTTGTCATTATTGATGATGTTTTGTATAGAAGGGATCATAGTGGCATCCTATTGAGATGGGTTGAAACTAGCCAAGTGGATAAAATACTAGAGGAGTTTCATGATGGAGGTTCTAGAGGACACTTTGCTGCAAGAACCACTGCTCTAAAGGTGATGAGAGTTGGGTACTATTGGCCTAGCATGTACAAGGATACATTTTATTGGGTAAGGAGATACAAGAACTGTGCTTTGTTTGCTCGAAAAAAAAATTCAGCAGCCCTCACTCTACATCCCATCAAGGTGGAACAACCTTTCTCAAAATGGGGATTGTATTTTATTGGGCCTATCAACCCCCCATCTAGTGCTGGACAGAAATGGATACTTGCTACCATACACTACTTTACCAAATGGATAGAGGCTGTAGCACTGAAGGAAGCAAATGAGACCTCTGTCATAAACTTTTATCAAGACATTGTGTCTAGATTTGGTACTCTAGATTCTATCATTTCAGACAGTGCTATGGCATTTTTGGGAACTTAAATTTCAAAATGGGCACTCAAGCACAATATCTTCCTAAGTACCTCTTCTAATGATTACCCTTAGGGTAATGGTCAGGCCAAATCAATAAACAAGAAATTGCTAAAAATCATCAAAAGGATTATAGAAGGAAAGCAGAGGGACTGGCACAACAAGTTGAATTTGGCCTTGTGGGCAGATAGAATAACACCCAAGAGGTCTATAGGTAACTCACCCTATCCAATTGTATATGGAAAAGAAGCTAGGATCCCTCTATCTATTGAGTTTCCTACCCTGAGTTTAATCAAGGAGATTGATCTTATGCAAGAAGATGTTATGCGAGTCAGGCTGGCTAAACTTGTTGAACTTGAAGAAATAAGAAAGATGGCACTAGAGAACCTAGAGGATCATCATGCTCAGATGAAGAAAAGCTTTGACAAGAAAGCCACACCTAAATTTTTCAAAGAAGGGGATCTTTTCCTCAAGTGGGATGAAGAAAAATACAAACTAGGGAGGCATACTAAGTTTGATGCCATATGGAGTGGGTTGTTCATGGTGATTGGATGCAAAGCCCATAATGCTTTTCAGCTAGCTAGTATGGATGGAGAGGAGTTGCCCATTCCAATGATTGGGATCCACCTCAAGGCTTGTTTTTAAGGTTCATTTCTCCCCTATACACTAGTAAGTTAGAGATTTCCAATTTTCTATGTTCCCTAACTATCTGACACAAGTTGTTTTCAGTTTCTTTTAGTTTGATTTTCAGTTTGGTGTGAGTAGTAATAAGCAAGAGAAGTTGTCTCTAGTAGTTAGAAGTTTTATTAAGAAGGGTTGATTGTTCAATAGAAATAAGTTTAGTTTGAGGCTTATATGACTCTATGCCCAATGTATTTTTTAAGGTAGCTAGTTAGGATGCTTAGCAGGCAAGCACTCCAAATAGGTCACTAGAATGTTATCATATTTTTTTCTCATTCTTAGACTTGGAGGCCTAATTACTAGATGATGCTATAGTACCCTAGTTTTTGTTATTAGGTGATCTTCTTAAATTTTTGTGTTCATTTCATTGCAAAATACATGAACATAAAAGGAAATGAACTACATCTAAAGCTACACATACATGTATGTATATTGTATAGAAGGGAAAGAACTAAAAGAAAGAAACATCTATTTGAGCTCACATAGGTCATGAGCATAGCCATTACTACAATTCAATGAATGAGTATACATATACATAAAGGAAAATTGTCAAATACTAGGGTACTAGACATTGCCTGGTATTGGTGTTCGGATCTGGTCCTATCCAGAGAGCTCCTGAGATCCAGGACCTGCAAGAAGAGAAGAGGAGATGGGTTCGATCCAAAGGATCTATGTAATGGTTGGCATCACAATATCTATAGAATTCATATATACACTTAGCCATGCACCTGTAACAAAGGCTGTGCTTAGGGCATGTGCATAGGGCTCCAAAAAGAAAAATACACACCATGTTTTCACTAACATGTTTGTTCCATGTGCCGATGTAGGGGAGATAATCCAACAACAACTTCAATGAATGACCTAGGCCCTTGATGCAGATCATGATAGGAAAAATCTAGGTTTCCTATCAAGTGATCACATCAAGGGCCAAGAGCACACATTGTATGAACAAAGGGGCATCTAGATGATTTAGCATCAATGAGGATCATTAAGCAACATGACATGATAAACCAAATACTGGCATCAAAGTGCAAAGAAAAAAATGTGTATATTGTTTCATGAACATGATGATATGATAAACCAATAAGGCACCAAGTAAGAAATCAAATGCAATGCCCTTTTTCCCAATGGGCTTAAATATTCAAAACACATAAGCATTTAATTCAATAGTAGGACTACATGTGCTAACTATTTCAATTAGTCAAAGTGCCAAGCTTCTCAAAGAATAGAAGATATCAATGATATATGGTGCATTGGTGTTATGGCTACAGCAACATAACAATAGCAATGTTGTTTCATCCATAAATATACAAGGCATGGTGTCAATTAGTAATTGAACATTAAGAGATGGACTAGCTCACATGATCACATAGATCAACCATAGCATCAAAGGAAACCAGAGCTAGGAACATGACACACAAATCTATGTACTAGGGAAGGCACACTGCAACATAGGTGTACTTTAGATTTGCATTAATATTATGGCATGAGCATATCATATGTGTGATGTAGCATGAAGCAAATATTAGCACAATGACAACATTATTTTTTCATGAGTATCGATACGTCTAAAAAAAAATCAAAGAGACACCAATTTAAATGAAAACATGTGAATGCATCATTACAATTAAGCATGTGATAGAAATGTCATAAAATATCATTAATACTAGATATATGCAACAAACCATGGGAACTCAAGTGCCAGTGATTCAATAGAGAAAACAACAATAGTTGTTCAAGCTCTCAGGCCTCTCAAGTACAAATAACAAGGCATGATAATCAACATCAGTGCAAATCATAATAAGCTTTGGGTCGATTCACAATGCCTCCATAATATAACTAGGCCAGTCAATATAATGATGCTAGAGATTGCCCTCAGCAGTGAAGCCATTAATAGTGAGCACAATTGAGAATTTCAATGAGCCCAATAAAATGATGATAGTTCAAAAATGATTCCCTAGTAGTGCTCAAAGATTGTGCCATAACAAACTTTTGAATAATAGTGGCTAAGCAATAATAGTGCCCTGTTCCTAGTTCATGGGCTAATCCAAGGCTTATCAATCTATTAATAACAAAATCAAGATAGAAGGCACCAAAAGATCAAACAGTATCAAATAGTGATACCCACAAACATGGTGCTCTAGCTCTTGGGTACCAAGGTAGTGAGCATTCCCTAACTCAAAAGCTAGTGCTAGAAACATGGTGCCATGGACAATCATAAGAATATATCAGTCATAGGTTGCATATCATCATTACCCATGAATATTTAGTAAACAACATGGTTCCAAATGATCATGGGCTCCAATGAGATAACATAAATATGAATAAACATGGTACCCTATTTTGGACCATAGACTCAAGTAGTAAATGGAATCAGCAAGCAATGGAGATGCAATATAAAACAAAACCCAAAGCATCAATATATACAAATGCCCTAGTATTCTCTTGGGTTGTGTATAAAACAAGTATGCCAGTACCATGCCCTAGTCAAATGCAGGCTACGAAATAAACAACATGAACACCAAATATACATGCAATTGCATACAATACAATTCTAGTGAAAGTAAAGTACACAATACCCTCGACACAATAGTTCCTTCATAGGGAATCAATGGTGATGCCCTAACTCACAGCTCATTGGGCATCGGGTGTTCACACCAGTGATTTCAAATACATGTGCCCTTCTTGATACACACTCGACAAACATTAATATGTAGAGTGATGATAGTTCACAAACCATGCCCTAGTATATCTAAAGCTATGCCTTCAATGTGACATTAAACACAAGGAGGCATGTTTGTGAGTAGAGGGTGCCATAAATTTGTAGTAAATACATTGCCGGATATAAACATGTGCCCTCAAATACAAGAAGAGAGGTGTAAAATGAAAAGATTCATAGTGACCTAATATATTTACAAGTATTGATGCCCTAGCTTTCATCACAGAGCATGACCTTCATCGTTCAAATGTAGAGTTCATAGCAACAATCATAATGGTGAAATGAGAAATGAACATGATGCCTACCTCGAGCAAGTATGTTGTGATGGAAGATCAATAAGCTAAACATAAATAGAAGTTTCCCCAAATCAAGTCGAGTTCACTATCAAAAGTACAATAGTAGACGACTATTTCTAAAGCTAGATTTAGAGATCAAAGTTGGAGCTATCAGTCAAAGATGGAAACTCAATAGGTGTCATGATGTGGAAAATATGAATGTCAGTAGGACGGGCTTTGATTAAAAGAGATAATTTTTTCTTTTCTCCCCTTTCTTTAGGGTTGAGGTTTCATTTCTTTGAAGATATATTTTCTTCAAACTTTGGGTTTTAGGATGAAAATTTGTAAATGTGCTCTCCCCAATTTTGGGTTGAGGGCCATTTATTAATTTATGGATATTTTGAGATATGCAACCCATAGTTTATTCTAGGGCATAGGAGGTTTTTTGTTTAATGTTATTACTTTTTAAAATGTGTTAACCTATTTTGGTTGAGACCATTTTAAAATGCATTTGGACCCATTTTATGACATAGTGGGATAGGTTTTTAATTATAAGTCATTGCACATATATTATTGTAAGACATGGAAAAATGGTGTTTTTATAAACCATTGTCAGAATATCATTTATAGGAATGACTTAGTGGATAGAGAAGTCATCTATGACTATCTATTTTTAGGGTCCCACTTTCCTCACTCCTAGGAATCTAGGAATTTGGTATTCAAATCATGATGCAGCCTCATGGGTCCATGATTGAATTTTCTATTCTTAGGAGGTAGCAGAGTTTGAATGCAGATTCCTAGTTTTAGCTTTTATACCTCTCACCTTTAGTGATCGAGGCTAGCTCTTCATTTTATTTCTCTCTGATAGGAGTGTTGTAGCTCTAAGAGACTCATCTTGTACTTGTTTCTTTTCAGCAATAAAATTGATCCTTCTTATTCTCCCATAATTCTGGGTTTTCTTTTTAATTCATATGCATGATTATTGTGATGTTCTTGTATCCTTAATCTGCATATTGAATCGAAATTGGTGTTCAAGAATCTATCTTAATTCAGTAGTGTGGTTTGTGTGCAATCAAGAATATTAGATTTGTGAAGTTTTCTTCCTCTTTTGCATTCTAAGTACCTTGTTTCACTAAGAGTTAAGAAAGTGGCATTGAGTTGTGAGTTAGTTTGTTTTGTTGTTGGAGTAAACATATTTTTAGTTGTCTATCTTCTTCAAAATTGGTGGATCACCTTTATTTTAGTTCATTTTTAGTTGTTTCATTTCATCTACTTCCTCTCCCTTTCCCTTCAAAGTTTATATAATTTTCAAGTGATCCAAAGGGAAGTCGGCCCTTAATCTGGAGGTCTGTTCTTGGATAGATTGCCCATAGCCTGAGAATAGTCCCATGTTTCATAGGATTGTTGGGTTTAACACTTAGAAAATTAGGTGCAATCCTTAGTGACAATAGGACATGTATGAAGACAATATATTATGGAGGAGAGAGCTTGATAAATCCAAGAAGGTTGCAGTAGAAAGCCAAACAATTCAGTGATTCAGTGAAGTCTAAAAAGCCCTTAAAACCCTCAATCTTGGTTCAAGTGTTGTATGGCTAGTTGGTGACTTAAAAACCCAAAAATCCTAGAGGGATATGCAAATGAGTGAGGGTCACTTAAGAGCTCTAGCCTTGGTACTGTGAAGGGAAGGTGTCAAAAATCCTATAAACCCAGAAGGAGGTCAAATTAGGCATCTTCCTTGTAGCTTTGTTTTGGAAAGGAAGTATTAAATCAGGTGATAAGCCAACCTCACTAATGCCTTTTTTTGGCTCTTTTCCTTGTAGGACCAAGCTTGAATCAAATAGTTGGGCTTAAAACACTGGTTAGGCACTCAAGCTTGACAAGAAAAATAAACCAATTGATGAGGATAGAGAGAAATCCTCCTTCTTTGAGCTCCACATTACTCAGGTGGGTATTGCCTTATCTACACATTCAAGACACCTTATTACTAACCTAAGGCCTATAGATAGATTAGTGTGGAATAGCAATCAATCTCCTATAGGTATCCTATACCCCAATGATAGAAAATCTCATGCAATAGCCCTACTTGCATGGAATGAGACTGACAGCTAGAGACCTATCTTAACAACATGAAAGGGAAAAGGTGGGACTGAATGGAAATGATTTGAAAGGATTGAAAGGACCTCTAAGATGCCCTAAGTCTCTGATAGACTAGTGCCTTATCCAATGGGCCACAAATTCAAATACAATATTGCAAAGGATAGCTATGAAACAAGAAAATAATATATCCAATGTGTTGATGCCTGACATCAATCACACGCCATGACCAAACCTCAACTTAACACCCACCTATGCATTCAAACATGTTATTATCCATCAAAGGATTTTAACCCTCCCCTTAGAAGAGACCTATAAATAGATACTACATTGACCTGCATCCACTAGAAGAAAAGCATGACCTATCCTTGATATTTCAGCTCATACATACAAGAATGCTAACCTTGAACCAGTTATCTCTGTAAAGACAACTCCACTTGCAAACACTTAGGCAATGCAAATAGAAAAATCAAACACCCTTGATGTATGATTAATGGAATCAGAATTCAAATGGAGATAGCTCAGTAACAATAAAAATATATTAAATCCTCACACATAAGACAATCTTGTTACAAAATGTATTGTATTCTCTGAGCCAACATGAGAAAGAGGAACACTCTATATGCAAAGAGAAGGGGAAATCTGTAGAACAGAACATTTCATGGAACTGACAAAATTCAGAACCCTTACAAAATTGAACAACCTACAATTTATACCACTAGCTCCGTTAGAATTCTCAGAGAGAATGCAACAAGCTATGGATAGCTAGGGCTAGGGTTTCAACTACCAAAACAATTCAAATAGTCACAAAAATCACTATAGGGGCAAGAAATACAAGCAGCCTAGAGAAAGACATCTCAAATAGATCTTACAATTATGACAATTAGTACAAAACACTAGGTAGAACCATGAAAACTAGTCAAATCACCACCTACAAATAGCTCCTCAAGCTGAAAACCACATGGCACCAGGTACAAAATCACCTCTGCAAATGACCACAGAGCCTATGGACCACATCGCAACAACTAGAGCCACCAACCAGATCAAAAACCACCAAGAAAGCATTGAAAATCAATCCTTTCTATCGCTGGAAACCCTCAAAAAATTCAAATTCAAATCCCAATGGTTACTTGACAAAATTTAAAACATGGTCATCAATCCTTTTCTCTTCCTGACACATCGAGTGATCAAACTTAATTCACAATAGTCATGGGCCCCATTGGAAAGTCAACAACTTGACCAGTAGTCAGCAACTAATAAAAAAAGAGCACCTCGGCAACACTGGCACTGTGAACCCGCCTAACTCCGTAACTATGATGACCAAACAGCAGTTGAATGATCACATAGCCAAAACTTGGGCTATGCAAACACATGACAAGCCATGAGATTGCCACCTTGTCACCCACCAGCTAATCAGGAAAAGCCCCGTCACCAAAAACATCAGCCCTACCTATCTGGTGAACTGGCAATCGAAGGACCTTCACCAGTTCACGAAATGCTTTCCACCATCACTAAAAACTTAGCAATTAGATGACCATTGTTCACTAGATTTCTTGATGAATTAGGGCATCACCTTTATATTACATGAACCAGTGACATGAGGGAAATTTGTCAGGCCACAAAACTTTATCCATTTTGCCAACCACTAGATCTTACCCCTAACTCTGCAATCATGACAACTGATGCCACCTACCATAACACCATTTGTTGAACACCACCCCATCACCAACACTGGACCCACACTCAACAAGCCTTTGAAATCAAATGGTGGGGGCATGATCGCAAGGGGTCTGACACCTCCCATGAGATCATGTGCCAACCACTAGATCTACCACACCTTCCTCTTCGTAGAATCACTCGGGCCCACCAAACAGTCACAAACAGTGCCCAGGACACATGGCAAGTGGTCACATGATCGCATAGCCAAAAACTAGGCTATGCAATCATACGATAGCCAATCATAGGCTGCCACATGACCATCTTGCTACAAATAGGTCCACCAACTAACTGCCAAGCATTCAGTGACTACGTGACTAACCATTCACCAAGTCATGAGATGCTAGCTACAAACCACCAAGAAACAAGAGAATATGCAACTAGAGAGAAAAGACCACCCACTAGGTCACTGAATGCTAAGGGATAAACCACTAGAAATTAGCAAATAGGAGAAAATCGCAAGTCACCAAGTCGCCATAAGAATACTAACCACCAGGCAGCTGAACACAATGAAGAGCTAGGACCATGTGGATAGGTGGTAGGCGGGTGCATGATCGCATGTTAGAAAAGTCTGACATGTGGCCATGCGATAGCCAATCAGGAAGAGCCACAGATAACCCAGGCCCACCACCCATTGCACTTGCATAGTTGAAAGAATGCTAGCAAATAGGGAACTAGTGTGAGGTCGAAAACACAAAATGTTTTTGATGGAAAAGACCGAAAACACACAAGGCTTCCAACAAATCGAAAGATAAGCACACAAAAGTAGGAAGCATAGGGGTCAAAAATAACAAAGGTTATCAGTCAAAGATCGAAAACATCATGGATTTTTTAAAACACTGTGGGTTTTTGACACTTAGGCAAATTTTGAAAATGCTTCCTGTGGACCTTAGAATTTAAATAACTTTTTGAATTTTGTGATTCAACACATGCAAATTGGACCAGACCAAGGTGACACAAGAGGAACACAGGGCAGGAGGCAATGAAGAACACTTGCAAGGAAAATATGCCAATTTCACAAGATTTTGCTATGATAGAAAATTGGCCTAACAGTGGCTCTGGTTGGGGATGATGAGTAACTTGTGCCCATGCAAGAATTCAGGATTTCTGGGAGAGCAGACCACCAACAACAAAAAGGTAGGGACCTCAAAAACACAAAATAGACAAAAAATAAGGGAACTTATTTACAAAATGTACATTTTCACATAAACCATGCAGCAACAAATAAGAGTTAGTTCTTGCCTCTATCAAAGACTTGATTTTAATTCCTTCCTTCATGTTGCACATCAAACATTTTTTTTTCATTTGTCTCCATAGGCCTATCAACATGTTCAACCAGCATATCAGGAAGAACAAAGTAGCTTTCTTCATAGTGCATGTAAAATTTTTTGGCACCCTCTCCATCCTGCTCACTATGAAAGTATGATTCAGCATGCCAATGGTTAGCACCTCTATACTGAAATTGATCTTCATCCACTAACTCATGCATGCTATGAACTAGAAACACAAAAGCCTCATATTATACCTATAGAAAGGCCTCATCTAGACCCCATCCTTGCATTTCCCCAGGTGCAACCGGCTGGATCTCAAAAAAATAGTCAGATTGATACCCACAGATGGAAAATGAGCATCATGAATCAACTGGATCTGAAACCTCCACATGCCCCACAAATAAAGGATTGACAACT
This sequence comes from Chamaecyparis obtusa, assembly GCA_027943335.1. Taxonomy (NCBI): domain Eukaryota; kingdom Viridiplantae; phylum Streptophyta; class Pinopsida; order Cupressales; family Cupressaceae; genus Chamaecyparis; species Chamaecyparis obtusa. Next base: position 199,633 of record BSBK01008965.1, read on the forward strand.
TCATGCAATACACCTTGTTGAACATCATGACAAAGAATGGGCTAAGAGTCAAACTCTTCATTGTATAAAGCATTGGAAAACACCTTAAAATCAGCACCCATCTCAACCTCATGGAGACTCCTAGCACATGAATAAAAATCAGAACCATATGAAGCTATACAATCATCATCACCAATTATTTTTTCTTTATCTTCATATCCTAAGGATGAATCATCCTCAACATCTTCACCATCCAAAGAATGCTCACTTCCATCATCACTTTCCTCTTCCCATGTTGCCTCTGACTCATATGAAGACACCACACCCTCACTATCTTCATCACTCTCAACATCAGCACTTAAGGACATGACCCTAAGTGCATCCTCAAGCCCAAGGCTACCATCACCAAGTACCCAATCCCTGACACATATGTAATGCTCTTCCCGCAAAACATCTAACCAACTATTTGACTAATGAAATTAGAGCTCTAGGAATAAACCAATGAACTTAGATTCAAAAAACTCAACATCCTTAAGAAGCTCATCATACATCTCACAAAATCTATCATAGAATAGAGATATGGATAGGTCATGTCTACATCCTACCTTTAGCCTTACCAATTTCAAATAATCTCTAAGGATGCCCTGTTCTAATAATGCAATCTCATTATTCCTCCTATCCACTACAACCAATGCAATACTTCCATAAAATTATACCAAGCTACAGCTGAGAAATTGAAGTATGCTAACCTCTAATCACACCTTACTCCTTCCTTTGTGCTTGACCACTTAATAAGGAGACATTTAAAACTTAAAAAATACCTAGGAAAATCTTGCAGTAGAGGACCTTTGGCTGGAAGGTAGGGTAGATCTAGGGCTCACCTTGAAGCTCCATGAGATAACTTTGTCATGTAGAGTTGCCACCTCCTTGAGAGGAAAATGTTATTCTTTGTTTCTTCTTCCAGCCAACACAAAACTACACAAAGTAAACACACTATTTATCAGGAGGAATACTGATCAAATAGAGAACTCAGAGTCGCCACTCAACACTTAGATGAGAAAATTTTGCAAATGTTTGTTTTTGTATCTGACTCTTTAACTTCAACTAGGACCCTGGGATGATCCAGCCAAGCAAGGAGGCTTGCTATCATTTCCCTCTTCCCTAGCAGGTTCACCACCTTGTTGGTGACTCGGATGGGCCAAACCAATCTGGTCAATAAGAATTTGAATACTTCAATATGACTGCAACCAAAGCTCTATTAATAGGCTTTCTTTATGTTCTCCCCAACGGAGTCACCATCTTGTTGGCTCTTTTCCTTGCAGGACCAAGCTTGAATCAAATAGTTGGGCTTAAAACATTGGTTAGGCACTCAAGCTTTACAAGAAAAACAAACCAATTGATGAGGATAGAGAGAAATCCTCCTTCTTTGAGCTCCACATCACTTAGGTAGGTATTGCCTTATCTACACATTCAAGACACCTCATTATAAACCTAAGGCCTGTAGATAGATTAGTGTAGAATAGAAATCAATCTCCTATAGGTATCCTATACCCCAATGATAGAAAGTCTCATGCAATAGTCCTACTTGCATGGAATGAGACTGAAAGCTAGAGACCTATCCTAACAACATGAAAGGGAAAAGGTGGGACTAAATGGAAATGATTTGAAAGGATTGAAAGGACCTCTGAGATGCCCTAAGTCTTTGATAGACTAGTGCCTTATCCATTGGGCCATAGAGTCAAATACAATATTTCAAGGGACAGCTATGAAACAAGAAAATAATATATCCAATGTGTTAATGCCTGACATCCATCACACACTATGACCAAACCTCAACTTAACACCCACCTATGCATTCAAGCATGTTATTATTCATCAAACAATTTTAACCTTCCCCTTAGAAGAAACCTATAAATAGACAATACATTGACCAGCATCCATTGGAAGACAAGCATGACCTATCCTTGATATTTTAGCTCATACATACAAGAATTCTAACCCTGAACCAGTTATCTCTGTGAAGACAACTCCACTTGCAAACACTTAGGCAATACAAATAGAAAAATCAAACATCCTTTATGTATGACTAATGGACTCAGAATTCAAATGGAGATAGCTCGGTAATAGTAAAAATATATTAAATCCTCACACATAAGACAATCATGCTACAAAATGTATTGTATTCTCTGAGCCAACATGAGAAAGAGGAACACTCTATATGCAAAGAGAAGGGGAAATTTGTAGAACATAACCTTTCATAGAACTGACAAAATTTAGAACCCTTACAAAATTGAACAACCTACAATTTATACCACCAACTACCTTGAAATTCACAGAGAGAATGCAAAAAGCTATGGATAGCTAGGGCTAGGGTTTCAACTACCAAAACAATTCAAACAGTCACAAAAATTATTGTAGGGGCAGGAAATACAAGCAACCTAGAGAAAGAGATCTCAAATAGATCTTACAATGATGACAATCAGTACAAAACATAAGGTAGAACCATGAAAACTAGTCAAATCACCACCAGCAAACAGCTCCTCAAGCTCAAAACCACATGGCACCAGGTATAAAATCACCTCTGCAAACAACCACAGAGCCTCTGGACCACATCACAACAATTGGTGCCACCAACTAGATCAAAAGCCACTGAGAAAGCATTGAAAATAGTCCTTTCTATCACTAGAAACCCTTAGAAAATTCAAATTCAAATCCCAATAGTTACTCGACAAAATTTAAAACATGGTCATCGATCCTTTTCTCTTCCTGGCACATCGAGTGATCAAAGTTAATTCACAATGATCACAGGCCCCATTGGAAAGTCAACAACTCGACTAGCAATCAGCAACCAATCAAAAAAGAACACCTCAGCAACACCGACACTATGGACCCACCTAGCTCTACAACTGGGATGACCAAATAGTAGTCATATGATCGCATAGCCAAAATCTAGGCTATGCGAGCACATGGCAAGCCATGAGATTGCCACCCTGTCACCTGCCAGCCAATCAAGAAAATCCATGTCACTAAAAACATCGGCCCTACCTATCTAGCAAACTAGCGACTGAAGGACCTTCACTAGTTTGTGAAATGCTTTCCACCATCACTAAAAACTTAGCGATCATGTGACCATTGTTCACTAAATTTCCAGATGAATTAGGGCATCACCTTTATATTACACAAACTAGTGACAAGAGGGAAATTTGTCGGGCCACCAAACTTTATCCATTCTACTAACCACTAGATCTTACCCTTAACTCTGCAACTGCAACGCCTAATGCCACCTGCCACAACACCATTCACTAAACACTGCCCTGTCACCAACACCGGACCCATGCTCAACAAGCCTTTGAAATTGAATGGCGGGCACATGATTGCAAGGGGTCTGACACCTCCCATGAGATCATGCACCAACCACTAGATCTGGCATGCCATCCTCTCTGTAGAATCACTCGAGCCCACCAAAAAGCCACAAATAGGCCCCAAGACACATGGCAAGTGGTCACATGATTGCATAGCTAAAACTTGGGCTATGTGATCATGTGATAGCCAATCATAGGATGCCACATGACCACCTTGCTGCAAATGGGTCCACCAACTAACTGCCAAGCATTCAGTGACTACGTGACTAACCATTCCCCAAGTCATGAGATGCTAGCCACAAACCACAAGGAAACAAGAGAATACAAGACTAAAGAGAAAAGACCACCCGCCAGGTCACTAAATGCTAAGGGATAAACTGCCAAAAATCAGTGAACATGAGAAAATTGCAATTCACCAAGTCACCATAAGAAGACTAACTACCAGGAAGCCGAACATAATGAAGAGTTGGGACCATGTGGATAGGTGGCAGGCAGGTGCATGATTGCATGTCAGAAAATTCTGACATGTAGCCATGCAACAGCCAATCAGGAAGAGCCACAGATAACTCAGGCCCACCACCTATCGCACTTGCGTAGTTGAAAGAATGCCAACAAATAAGGAACTAGTGCGAGGTCAAAAACACAAAATGTTTTCGATGGAAAAGACCAAAAACACACAAGGCTTCCAACATATCGAAAGATAAGCACACAAAAGCAGGAAGCATAGGGGTTGAAAACAATGAAGGTTATCGGTCAAAGATCGAAAACATCATGGATTTTTGAAAACACTATGGGTTTTTGACACTTAGGAAAATTTTGAAAATGCTTCCCGCAGACCTTAGAATTTGAATAATTTTTTTGATTTGGTGATTCAACACATGAAAATTGGACCAAAGCAAGGTGACACAAGAGGAACATAGGGCAGGAGGCAACGAAGAACACTTGCAAGGAAAATATGCCAATTTCACAAGATTTTTCTATGACAGAAAATTGTCCTAACACCTTGAAGATGTTTCAAATGTCCCAAAAACACCTCAAAACTCATTAATTTCTCTATGAGAGCTTGGGAAGGTAACTAAGCCCTAAAAGACCCTTATAAGCCTATGTAAGGGATGGTGCTACGAAGCAATTCTTGATAGGTTGCAAGTTGATAAAGCTATACTTGATGGTTAGGTTAGGCTAGGTCAAGGGATCTTTTGATGAGAAGAGAATCCTATAGACCTTCATAGGTGTCAGGAGAACTCTAGGGTCCTAGTTAAGGAATAGATGTATAGACTAGCTAGTCTATCCTAACCTCCCCATCAATAAGTTTTTTTTGTGAACACACTTAAGCCAATTCAATTGGCAACATTGTATGTAATAGGTCTAAGGGCTGACCTAGTAGTTTATTATGTATGCACATATAAATATGAGATGCAACCATTGTAAATGATATGGAATTTACAAGAGAGTTGTTTTAAGTAGAGAAGAAGTGTGCGAAGAGACTTTAAGATGTATTAGGACTTTGTAAGAGGTCAAAGCATTAGTGCATCAAAGGAACCGATCTAACAAGAAGTGTCACAGTGACAATTCATCAAGCATATATAGTGTATATCTAAGATTTGAAGGTTGTAGCCTTCACCACTTGAGTAGTGAGCTCTATGATAGTGCATCCACTCCCCTAGCAGGGACTATTGTAAAAGACTCCTAACAAGGTCTGACCCTTAACCAGGTCTACTATAATAAATATTTTGTAAAGAAACTCCAAATAGGGTTAAGGATCTTCTAGCAAGGATCATAATACACTAGTACAAAATATTAGTGGGTGTCAATTCCCACTGTGGTTTTTACCAATTTGGGTTTTCCCATAACCATATTGGTGTCATGTGTTGATTTTATATTTCATGTTTATGTGGATGTTCATTTCAAGACTTAAATATTTAAGTTCAATTTAAGATTAAAGTAAAAAGATAAAATATAGTGAACACTGATTCAACCCCCCCCCCTCTCAGTGTTCCCATTCCTAAATATTGGTATCAGAGCTCTGGCCCTCAGCAAAGAAGTTTAACCACTTGAGGAGATCATGGAAAAAGTAGAAATGAAACATCTAAAAATAAATCTTGAAGTGTCTCTTGAAGACCTGGATGAATTTGAAAGAGAAATTGAAGAACTAAAATAAAAGGTCAGTGATGCTAAATTAGTTATCAAAAAGCTAAGAAGGAATGTAAGAGAATGTTCCACCAGTGATTTTGGGATAATGGTCAAGAAGTTGAATGAAGAAAATGCATCCTTAAAAGAACAGCTTGTAGAATTTGATGATAAACTGATTAACAATCAGGAAGTCTATAATGAACAAGTCAAAGATAATCTTCAACTCAATGAAGAATTAAGACAAGTAAACATGGAAATCTTGGAGCTAAGGAATAGAAAAGAAAGCTTGGAGTATGAATTGAAGGAAGAAAAGAATCACATTAACAAATTATAAACAAGTTCTGATCTGATAGAACCTTAGTTATATGCAAGAAGAGCTAAAGGAGATACTAGCTACATCAGATACAATAAAGCACAAAATCAGATTGACAACATGTGAGCAAGAATGAATGCACTAGAAGACTCTACTAATACTAAGAAGACTATAGATCAAACAAAATATAATGGTGAACCACCCAAGAATGAGCACAAGAAAGTAAACCACACTTGTTATGCATGTAACAAGCATGGACACATAGCAAGGAACTGTATAGAGGTAAAACCTTTTAATGGTTACAGTTATTCATGCAATAAATTTGGTCATCGAGATATGAATTGCAAGAATAGTAAAAAGAATAGGACTCAACATGATCAGAGAAATTAGAATCAGTCAAATGAAAGAAGTTCTCAGAATGTTACATGTCAAATATGTAACTATAATGGTCAATCTTCTAGACAATATAAAATGGTGACCCATGTCAATACGTAGAGGAATATAAGGCCTCTAGTCATTTTTCAGTCTTGTAACAAGATTGGACACATCTCAAAGTTTTTTAGATCAAGGACGCAAGGTCAGGAAAGCCCTAAAAAGATCAAAGAACTAGTCTTGGATCCTGAAGGAGAAGTCAAGTTTGTGAAAGCCTTAGAAGATGTGAGCTTGATTTGGTCATAAGAAAAGAAGGATAAGGTTGATGAGTATGTATTGGATGCATCCATAGTGGATGCACCCTCTACATCTAGATGAATAGCCCTCAGGGTCATATGGGGAGCTAATTTATCTATATACCCTTGTGTGGCTGGTATAATCACTCTCGGAGTATGCACCTTTGGACTTAAGCTTTTGGATAATAGAGCAACCTTCATGCAAGAGCGCACATGTTAATTGTTCGCACAACAAAAGTTAGAAATTTCTAAGTGACAAACTGGTTTACACAACAAGCATTAATAGCTAAAATTCTACTTTAAAGGACACAAAAGTTAGAAGATCTCTCATTGCATTTGAATTAAGAGTGATTAAAGAGAAAATAAGTCTTAGCATCTGATTGATAAGGATTTCTATTTGATTCATCAAGTGATTTTTTGTGAATTTGATCAGTTGTGGAAACCCTAGTTTGTCACACCAATTCAGAATCTCTTTGAAACCTTTGAGAAAGCATTATACAAGTAAGTGATGGCTACTCCTATAGTATTTGATGTTACATAGAAGAAAAGATATGTTTTTAAGAGACATACATTTAAATCTACACTAGATGATCTAGAAGGCATATTTTCCCGCATGCCTATGTGTGTTATGCATGTTGAGGACATTAGAACATACATCTACTATAAGAAAGAGCTAGTAGGATTGGATAGATTAAGGATGCACATAGAAACTATGTTAAAACCAAACAAAACTTTCTTGGATGAGTAGGCATGATGGGAGAATCATCTTATAATTGAATATGCTATGGCATATGAGTTTTATGAATCGGAATGGATCAAGATTCTACTGAGTAGAATTCATGATGACCTATTTTGGATAGGTGAAGTTCCAGTCAGAATAACTAGTGACCTAATTCATGAGATGAGAGGTCTCTCAAAGATAGGTGGCATCCTTCTAGTCGGAAAGGATGTGAGAAAGATTGTTGAAAAAACTTACAAATCAACGAGTGATAGGTGCAGTATGACCATAGAGCCTATAGAGAAAAATGACATCAAATTGATGTTTATGATACTTGGATATAGGTTTCAACACACCAAAAGGGTGAATAGTGTGTTTTTGGTCACAATTCTTACAACCATAAGAATTTTTAATGAAAATGTAGAGTTCAACCTGTGTCAAATCTTGCACACACATCTAATTTATAACATTAAGGCAATCAGGCATGATAAGACCAAAATATTTAGATTTAGGTCTTTGATCATCTATATGTACTTTCACACTATTGGAAAAGTATCAGATTTGTATCTAGACAAATCCATTCCCACAATGCCTCAAATATCTCTCAAGGCATGTACTAAGAGAACCTTGAAGGATTACATGATATTGGAGCTAAAAACATTCAGGGCTAAGATGTAGATGAGGTATAGGATACTAGAAAAGATAGTGGAAAAATACAAGGACACTATTTTCTTCATGGTTGAAAGAGACACAACATGCATGGAGGTAGTTGAACCAAGAACAATGTGGATTCATCCACTAGGATATGAAGTGGAAGAGCCTATTCTAGAGGCTTATGCTCAAGTTTTTTTAGCAGCACCTAAAGACCCCAATGAGCCAAGATGGGGAACCTATGAGAAAAAGACAAGAGAGATATATGCTAAACTAAACAACACAACAATAAAGAGGAAAGTTTCCAAGGTCACCTCTAAGATCTTAAGAATTCATGGAGTGTCTCAAGAAGACCTATAAAAAGATAGGGAATAAAAGATTTCTTTTGAATTAGAGATTGCAAATACAACCAAGGTAGAATCAAATGATCCTAAGCTGAAGAAGGTAAAGATTGAAAAATTTGATGAATAGAAGGGTAAAACTGAAGATACTCCTTCTGCACCCAAAGAAACTATTGACCTTACTACTCCTCCTGAGTATAAGGTAATGTCAAGGAGGAAGAAAGAGGTTTCCATAAGTCATCCATCCTCAAGGGTAATAAGGAATAGAAGAAACACTCAAGCACCTCCTAAAGCAAGTTTCAAACGCAGTCTCAGTGTGCTAAGTGAAAGAATAATCAATGAAAGCATAATTGATCAAGTAGGGAAGTTTTATGAAAAATATAGTGACATAGATAAATCTAAGATACATGGAATGATAGTAAAACACATGCTAAAGTTCAAGAAAATAGTCTTGGAACTTAAGACTATAATCCATGACAATGTATGGAACATCCTAGAATTCCAAAAGAGACAAGCCATTGAAGAGGATTTAAGGATAAGGGAATATATTTTAGATGACACTCTTCTAGTATGTTATTTTGAAGATAAATCTCTATTGTTAGATCTAGTGAAGCCACATCTTAGAACAAAGTCTAGGACTTTGCATGCAATGGACAAAAACTATGAACTAGTGGGTAAGGAAATAGAGAAATCCTTTGAGAAAGTATTCATGAAAAAACACATGTATCGAGCTACTACACCCACAACACAAGTACCCCTAAATGAATTCAAGGTGGCAAAGCCCACTAATGCATTAGTGATAGGTCCTCAAGATTCAGTCCCTACAGTGGAAACAAAAATAGAGGTAGATAAGATTGCACCCATGATAGAGTCACTAAAAGATAGCACCATTATCATTGATAATGTCAAAATAGCCATGGAAGCCATACATAATGACTTGGACAAGTTTGAAGAAGCTTTTGTGAGCACATAAGAAGCTAAAATTTTAAGTAGTAACACACCTCCCACCCATCAAGAAGAAATATTAGTTGAAGATATAACAAAAGAAAAGGAAGAAGGAAGAAAAGAAACAGAAAAGGAAGATGAAAAAGAAGAATAAGAAGAAAAGAAAGAAATGGATATAGAAAAAGAAGTGATCAAGGTAAAACAAGAAGTAATGGATAGTACTCCCTCAGTACCATTTTTGTCAAGTTTGACACCTGAGAAAACTAGTTTGGATTCATGGGGAGAAGAAAACCTAATTAAGTTTAGTGTCCTAGATATGGAGAAGGCCAAGGAAAAACAAGTGATGAGTAATCCTCTTGTTGTAGAGTTAGTGAACATTCTAAATAGTTTTTTACTAGAAGACAAGAAAGTGTCCAAGGTACACTCTCTTGATGATGTAAGTTCAGTAATCTCATAGTTCAAGGGAAAATTCTCTAGTCTGGAAGAATATGCATCCTTAGTTGTAGAAGAGAATTATATGAAGAAAAGGCTTAATGAATTGGTTAGAAACTATGCACTTGACCTGAGCTAACTAAAGGTTGGTCAAGCATCCCTGAAGGAGTTTGCAGCAAAGGGAAGAAAGATCATTTCTAAATGTATGAACCAAGACAAGCTGATTAGTGGTCTGTACAAAAAGGTACAAGAGGGAGAAGCCATGATAGAAAGCATCAAGAAATATGTGGAAGATCCATCTATTAATATAAAAATGTGCAGAAATGTCTACCAAGACCAGTTAGACAAGATTGAGAAGGAAGAAAAAGAGATGACCAAGATAAGGGATAGGTAGACTTAGCTAAGAAATGCTCTTGCACCCTCACTAGACATACTAAATCAGAATATTAAGGAGATTGATTCCATCATGGTGACATATGATCAAGGTCCTAGAACTGATCTAAAAAAGATGAAGAAGCTCTAGTATACTTTATGTGCCCATTTACATATTGTAAACTCACTGATCACATTTTGGAAGAAGGAGATCCAGAACTTGCTGATTGCATATCCAGATGTACTATCAAAGTAAGTTTTTGAAGATTCAGTTTTGACACACATTTTTCATTAATGTCAAAGGGGGATCATGTATATAATATGGATTATAGATATGTATAGGGAGTTATAAGATAGAAGTTTGTCTATCAGACAAAAAAATTTTGTATCAAGAGATAGTTAGCAACTTCACCATATTCCTTTGTTGCCATCAATTACAAAGGGGGAGATTGTTGGAAAGTTTGATATACTAATGTATATGACTTAATATAGTGTTTTCATTATGGTAACATGATGAAGGGTGCTCCCCTTAATACCACAAACACATAACAAAAATAGAGAAATAACCACAATAATATGCAAGAACATAAAAATTGGCTTCTTATTATCTCTACAAATGTGGAATTACAAACTTTTAGAATTAAAATATGCAAAGCCACATGGGCATTCCCTTACAATATTCTATAGGACAAAACCTCGAATCAATACCCAGAACTGCTCAAGACAACACTACGGGCCTTCTTTATATTGGCAATTTCCACCACCCGAGAAGGTTCTAGAAATTTAGCCCTTAGGGCGGACCAAACCTAGAATTATTTTATTTTACAATTTATTACATCAAAGTCGGCTCAAAATGAGTTTTGAAACCCAAACAAAAATTTTGAAGAAAAATTATTTTCCGCCATTTCAAGTGACCCAACTTCCGAAGACCATAAGTCATCACCCATTGACCCGATTGGCTATTATAACCCCATTCTGGAAATGCCACGAAGTGCTCTATAGGCTTGACCTACGCAAAGTGCTTATCACCCAAATTTTCAACCTCATCCGGGGCCTCTAAAGCCTTCAAAATTGAGTTTAAAGTTTCTGTACCCTGCTGCCAATACCAAAAATCTTCAATATCTTCAAAACTAGACCTGATCTAGCCATGAAACTTTGCTGGCAGGCTGATATGACTGAGATGAACCTCCATATGAAAATTAGAACATTCTGAGATCATAAGACCAACTTACTAAAAATAGCAAGTTTCCATAAATAGCAACTCTGCACAAGATAGCCCTTATTGAATACAAAAACAAAAATATTTTTGGGTGATGCAAGATTGCTCTTACACCCAGGATGCTCCTGCATCAGACACTCGGGGTAATTTGAGAAGTGACCCTTTCATGACTCAAGTGTGGGGAGGAAAACCAAGATGGTTAACTTCCTCCTTTGTTAGCCATGATGAATCTTCAACGGGTCATCCTTTCCATTTGACCAAATACTCTTCATATGCCCTATTCCTTGTGCTTCTGCCAACATGACTGTATAGTATGTCTTCAATCTCCTTGAAATCTGAACTGGTTGCTGGAATACTCCACTATGTTGCTACAACCTCATCTTCAACACCTCCTTCGTGATACTCTGTCAAATCTAAAATGTTAAACACTGGTGAAATATTCAGCTCACTAGGCAATTCTACCTCATATGCATTTCCTGAATCATGCTTCTTCAATATCTTACATGGTCCAAACTTCTTTATTTTCAGCTTGTTATATGTACCAACTGGAAATCGCTCCTTCTGCAAATGAACCATGACTTCATCCCCAACCTAAAATTTCTTATGCCTCCTTTTCTCATCTGCCTTAGCCTTATACTACACATTCATCTTGGTAATATGCTTCCTCAACTCCTCATGGATGTTCTTCAAGTGTTCTGCAAAATCGTCAACTTCAGCACTACTTATTTCTCCTTTATCTATCTTTCTCAATTCAGATGCATTTCTTGGACTACTTCCATATACAATCTGGAATGGTTATTTACCAGTGCTCCTATTGACAGAATTATTGTATGCAAATTCTACCTGTGGTAAAATCAAATCCCATCCTATTGGCTTATCTCCAACCAAACATCTTAGCAAATTTCCCAAACTTCTATTCACCACCTCTATCTATCCATCAGTCTGTGGATGATGTGATGAACTGAACTTCAAATCTATCTTCAACTTCTTCCACAATGTCCACCAAAAATATCCAACAAACTTAGTATCTCGATCTGACACTATGGTCTTTGGCAAACCATGTAGTCTCACCACTTCTTTGAAAAACAATTTTGCTACATGAATAGCATCATTAGTCTTCTTGCAGGGAATGAAATGTGCCATCTTCAAAAATCTATCAACTACTACAAAAATTGAATCATGTCCCCACTGTGTCCTCGGTAAACCAAGAACAAATTCCATACTAATATCCTCCTGAGGCTTCTCTAGTATAGGTAATGGCTGATACAACCCTGTATTCTACTTCACTCCTTTCGCCATCTGACATACTCTGCAACTTTGTACAAACTTCTTCACATCTTGCTACAATTGTGGCCTATAATAATTTTCACCGACCAAAGCAAGGGTTTTATCATGACCAAAATGTCTAGCCAATCCTCCACTATGCTTCTCCTTGATGAGATTCTCCCTCATACAACTTCGTGGAATGCACAACTGACTCCCTCTGAATAGCATATCATCTTGGATGATAAAATCCAGCCATTTCATCCTGTCTAGAGTAACAGGTTCTGTACAAGCTTTCCAAGCTTCACCAAAATCAGGATCCTCTTGATACAAATTCTTGAGTTCCTTGAACCCAACCACCTCAATCTACATCTCTATCAGCAATAGTTGCCTTCTGCTAAGAGCATCTGCAACCCTATTAGACTTTCTACTTCTGTGTTTCAAAACAAATGTATAACTCTGCAAAATCTCAACCCATTTCAAATGTCTCTGATTCAACTTTCCTTGACTATTCAAATATTGTAAAGCTTGATGATCAGTATACAAAACAAACTCCTTAAGAAGCAGATAGTGCCTCCACTTTTTCAATGCCTGAACTATAGCATAAAATTCCTGATCATAAATAGAATATTTTCTCTTGGCATCATTTAACTTCTCACTGAAATAAGCAATATGTTTACCTTCTTGGTTCATAACAGCTCCTATTGTAGTACCACTAGCATCACAATCTACTTGAAACACTTTATTAAAATCTGGAAGTGCTAAAATAGGTTGTTTTGTAACTTTTTATTTCAACAATTGAAAACTCTTTTCTGCCCCATTAGTCCACTTAAACTCTTTTCTATCCCCTCTCATTGTTTCAGTCAAGGGTCCACAAATACTACTAAAATTTATGATAAACTTTCTGTAAAAGATAGCTAGACCATGAAAAGATCTTACCTCGGTAGCACTCCTTGGAGTAGGCCATTCAAGGATAGCTTGTACCTTCTCTGGGTCCATTTTTAGACCTTCTACTGAAACTACAAATCCCAAATACACTAACTCTTTCTTCACAAAACTACACTTCTTCAAATTAATCAACAATTTTTCATCTCTCAACTTCTCAAACACCATTTGAATATGCATCATATGTTCCTCCAATGTCTTGCTAAAAATCAAAATATCATCTAGGTAAACAATGAAAAACTTACCTAGAAATTCTTTTAGAACCTCGTTCATGAGCTACATGAAAGTGCTCGGTGCATTGGTTAGCCCAAAAGGCATGACCAACCACTCATACAGTCCTTCCTTTTTCTTGAAGGTAGTCTTCCATTCATCTCCTTCTCTGATCTGAATCTGGTGATATCCACTCTTCAGATCTATCTTTGATAAATACACAGCTTCACTCAAACAATCCATAATATCATCCATTCATGGCAATGGAAACCTATACTTGATTATGATCTTATTTATTTCTCTAGAATCTATACACATCCTCCACTCTCCATTCTTCTTTGGTGCTAATACCACTGGTATAGCACAGGGACTCAGACTCTCTCGAATCAACCCCTTCTGCAATAACTCATGTACTTTTCTGTTCAACTCTTCACTTTCTATTGGTGTCATTCTGTGTGCTGCCTTGTTTGGAAAATTGGCTCCTACAATCAAATCCATCTAATGACCAATCTTCCTTACCAGTGGTAATCCATCAGGTACATTATTAGATACAATATCCTGAAACTCATTCAACAAATCTACAACCTCTATAGGTACATCCTCTACTTCTTCTTTACCAACTTTTGGAATTAAAGCAAAACACACATGCTCATGCCTCATACCATCTAGGAATTTTCTTCCATCAACAAATGTTATTCTTGCATTACCACATACCTTTTCTTCGGTCTCCTTCAATGGCTTTAGCTTATGTCGCACTCCATCCTTTGTCAGGGAATAGGTATTCGCATAACCATCATGTACAACACATCTATCAAACTGCCACGGTCTACCCAACAACATATGACATGCATCCATAGAGATGATATCACATAGTACCTCATCTTGGTATCTGTCGATCTTGAACTTTACCAGGCACTATTCACTGACCATGACCTTGTGGTCATCCTGCACCCAGGAAATCTGATATGGATGTGGGTGTTTTTTTCTCTTGAGCTTCAACTTTGTCACCATCTCTTCTGACACCAAATTGTTAGTGCTTCCACTATCGATAATCACATCATAGCATTTACCCTCACACTTGCATCTAGTGTGAAATAGGCTCCTCCTTTGTTCAGGTTCATTCTCTCCACTCAGCAAGACTCTTTGTTAATTAGTATTTCTCCTCTTTCAACATCTTCAAAATTTGATGATCTAGCATCTTCATCTACATGTGCGACTCTGGCCTAGCCTTCATTTCTCCTGTCTATTCTACCTTGGCACTGAGGACATTCAAATGCCCTATGACCTTCTTCTCCACAGTGAAAACATGTTCCATGGAAGCCTCCTCTTCCAGATTCTTGTCCTCTTCCTCTTCCTCTCTGATCTCCATTACTCTGATCTTGGAAATGATTGTAATTATTTCCTCTCTGATTCTGACTGCTACTGGCCTCATCCTTCTTTTTTGGATCTTCATTTTGGCCACCATATGACCATCCACCAGATCTTCCACCATGACCTCTTCCATTTTGTCTGCTCTCAAACTTCTTGTTCAGCTTTTCTTCTACTTTTAGAGCAAACTGGTATGCCTCCTCAATACTATTCATTCAAAATAGATTCAACTCCTCCTAAATGCTTGGCCTTAACCCATTAAGGTATTGGGAAACTTTCTCCTTATCAACTTTTGCATGACCTATTCTAATGAGGATTCAATAGAACTCCTCTGTATACTCCTAAACAGATCTTCCTGCTTGCTTCAAACTTTGCATTTTCTTTAGTAGGTCAAGCTCATAATCAATAGGAATGAACTATCACTTTAATTTATCCACCATCTGATCCCATCTTGTGATTTTATCTTTCCCTCTTCTATTTCGCTCCAATTGAATTTCTTGCCACCAGATCTTCGCATGACCTTTCAATCTGGCCTTCGCAAATTTGACCCTATCAGGATCCTCAACATCTTCATACTCAAAATATTCCTCACATTCATTGATCCAGTCAATCAATTCCTCTGGGTTAAGATTTCTAGAAAATGTAGGAACCTCAATCTTAGGTCTTTTCCCAATCTTGGAAATTGCCCGAAAAAGTCTTTCTTCCTCCTGGTTCACAATTTTAGCTTCTCCTTCTTGATATTCTTCTTTGACTTCATCCTCACTTTCATCTCTGACATTAAGATTCATTCCTCTATGAATCTCTTCTTGCAATGCTTGCATTTGTCTCTGTAGCTCTCTAACCTTAGGTGTCATAGCACTAGCTCTTCCACCACGTTCTCTTCATGGAGGCATTTTCATGATGCGCACTATAACCCTAACCATGGTCCTGGTGCAAATTTCCTCACAATTAGTGATCTATTTACACACTCAAGAACTCCTGCTCTGATACCACTTGATGAAGGGTGCTCCCCTTAATACCACAAACACATAACAGAAATAGAGAAACAACCACAATAATATGCAAGAATAGAAAATTGGCTTCTTATTATCTCCACAAATGTGGAATTACAAACTTTTAGAATTACAATATGCAAAGCCACATAGGCATTCCCTTACAATATTTTGTAGGACAAAGCCTCGAATCAATACCCAGATCTACTATCCAGAACTGCCCTAGACAACACTACGGGCCTTCTTTATATAGGCAATTTCCACCGCCCGAGAAGGTTCTAGAAATTTAGCCCTTAGGGCTGACCAAACTTAGAATTATTTTATTTTACAATTTATTACATCAAATTTGGCTCAAAATGAGTTTTGAAACCCAAATAGAAATTTTGAAGAAAAATTATTTTCTGCCATTTCAGGTGACCCAACTTCTGAAGACCATAAGTCATCACCCATTGACCCGATTGGCTATTATAACCCCATTCTGGAAATGCCACGAAGCACTCTACAAGCTTGATCCATGAAAAGCACCCATGACCCAAATTTTCAACCTCATCCGGGCCTCTAAAGCCTTCAAAATTGAGTTCAAAGTTTCTGTACCCTATTGCCAATACCGAAAATCTTCAATATCTTCAAAACTAGACCTGATCTAGCCATGAAACTTTGCTGGCAGGCTGATATGACTAAGATGAACCTCCATATGTAAAATTAGAACATTCTAAGATCATAAGACCAACTTACTAAAAATAGCAAGTTTCCATAAATAGCAACTCTGCATAAGATAGCCCTTATTGAATACAAAAATAGAAATATTTTTGGGTGATGCAAGATTTCTCTTACACCCAGGATGCTCCTGCATCATAACAAAGTCATATAGAATTTTGGAGTCAGTGCACTTAATGAGAATATCAAAAATTAGCTAAGTGTTGAAGACTGAACAATGTACAGAGTTCTTGAAGCTCAGAGCATCAACACACGTGTGTACAACCAAGTTATGGTGTGTTCCTTGGAAGTTAAGTTGGTTAGACTATACTCATGCTTATTCTATAAGAAAATGACCATATATGCAAGTATGAGGAAGATTCAGAAAGTTGAAGTTACACAGCCAGCATGTGCCAGTAAAGAACAAAGTAAGCATCCGACTGTTATCATTTTGAGTTGCAGTCATATTCTAATGATTTAAAGGCTATGTCCCTATTTTATTTAGGTTTTCAAGATGTATATAATAATTTTTATAAACATGCTTAAGACAATTCAATTGGAAGCATTGTATGTAATATATCTAAGAGATGACCTAGTAGTTTATTATGTATGCGCATATAAATATGAGATGCACCCATTGTAAATGATATTGAATTTGTAAGAGAGTTATGTTAAGTAGAGTAGAAGTGTACAAAGAGACTTTAAGATGTATTAGAGCTTTGCAAGAGGTCAAAGCATCAGTGCATCAAAGTAACTGATCTAACAAGTAGTGTCATAGTGATAGTTCATCTAGCAGATATAGTGTGTATCTAAGATTTGAAGGTTGTAGCCTTCAGCACTTGAGTAGTGAGCTCTAGGATAGTGAGTCCACTCCCCTAACAAAGACTATTCTAAAAGCCTCCTAAGAAGGCCCAACCCTTCACCAGGTCTACTTTACTAAATATATTGTAAATAAATTCCTAACAAGGTTAAGGATCTTCTAGCAAGAATAATAATACACTAGTACAAAATATTAGTGGGTGTCAATTCCCACTAGGGTTTTTAGCTATTTGGGTTTCCCTATAACCATATTGGTGTCATGTGTTGATTTCATGTTTCATATTTATGTGGATGTTCATTTCAGTACTTAAAGATTTAACTTTAGTTTAAGATTAAATACAGTGAACACTGATTCACCCCCCCCCCCCCTCTCAGTGTTCCCATTCCTAACAAGGATATCTCAAATCAATTGCATTATATCTTCAAATCCAATCTTGAATAAACATGCATGGAGAAATTTTCAACAAGAGGGCTCCAAAGAGATTGAATCATTTAATGGCTATCAATGGATTGGATCTTGAATGCTTGAATGCTTGAGTATGAATGAATTCTTGAATGCTTTCCTTCTCCTTTCTTTCATGATCAATTGATTGCACTTAATCTTGAATTCAATGGAAGGTGGATGTCACACTTGATTGATGGATGGAAATAAGAGAGGAAGGCTTCCTTTTATACTAGTGTAGGGCACAAAATTCTAGAGAGGTCAACATAGGAGAATTAAATTCCCATTTAAACCTTAACCCCTAGAAATAGACATAGATTAAATATAATTTAAGATTTTACCATTCTGAAATCTGAAACAACCGACCTGGAAGAGGGAAATAAAACTTTAAAAAGTTCAACATCCTGAAACCTCCAAAACTTAAAATTTGGAGCTAGGGTTAGGGTCTAGGTTGACTCTGACCTAGGTCAAGGTCAAGGTCAACCTTGACCTAGGTTAGGGTCAAGGTTAGCCTTGACCTAGAAGGTTGACCTTGACCCTGAGGTCAAAGATCTCAAATCCTTAGGATAGGTTGCCAGAAAAAGGCTAGAAAAAGGTGGGGAGAGAAGTAGAATAGGGGGAAAAATGAAGATCCTATCAAAGACCCACTCAAGGTTCTTGGCATGACCCTAGAGCACTTACTCATAGGGCTAAACTAGTCCTAAATGGAAGTGCTTCTATTTTTTGATGATACATTTAGCCCCCACTTTAGCAAGAGTATGGACTCGATGCAAACTCTTGATAAAGGAGATAATAATGAAAAGATAATCTTATTGAAATCAAAGGGACAAAGAAATACTCAAGCCTCCAGGGACTTAAGTCTTCATCAACTCCAAGATTATAATAAGAGAGACATCTCTATAAAAGAGAGAGAAGAGGGTGTTATTATCTCACCCAATGAGAACTTATGTCCCATTGTGAATCACATAAGGAAACAACACAACTGGATAGATAGAATTGAACTATAAAAGTAAATTCGATAGCAAAAGAGATTCAGTCTTAAGGACAACTCCAACCTTAAGGGATCAAAATTTTGAAACTAGAGGGATCAAGAGATCCTATAAGATAAAAATCCATGCTTTAAGGATTAGTCACTAATCCTTAAAGGGAGAGAAGTACTTTGAAAAATATATGTATTGAAACTGTGTGTGTGTAATAGGTGAGTAGAGCATATGCCCCCATGTTAAAGTCATTTCTAACACTTTAACAGGAGCAATGGATTGAATAGAAACATATGCAACTCCACTGATTGAATTTCCACTATGAGATGCCCCCAAATGAAGACAAATAAAGAAAAATACCACATGAACATATAGAGAACACAAAAGGGATCTACCTACAGTGGGTTAGTATGATCATAAGATAATATGTATATGATATTATTTCAAATGAATTGACATCAGTTCCCTAAGAAAGTAGAAATAGAATCACAATGAAGGAAAGAACATATAAGAGTTACAAGTTGATTCTTTTCGGACCATGACATGGAGACCAAAAAGAATCAATTCTACCAAGTCACAAATCCAAGAAGAGTACACAAGGAAAAATTTATGAACAATAGCACAAGTACAACATAACATGAAACAAAATATAGAAGAATAGAGATACATATAGAGGAGATGTACAATAGATTCAATTCTTTTATCACCTTGCACCAATAGAGTAAAAAGGGTGGTTTAAAAGAATCTAACAAACATTTAGCAAACACATCATGGGAGAAACACAGCACAACATGCAAACACACAAAAATCTACCATTATGGACAAGTCAATCAAGTATGTTTCCTATGTTAGGAATGGGAACACTGAGAGGGGGGGGTGAATCAATGTTCACTATATTTTAATCTTTTTACTTTACTCTCCAAAATTAGCTTGATTTCTTAAGTACTAAAATAAAAATCAATGTAAATAAGATAAACAATCACAACACATAAAACCAATATGATTACGGGGAAACCCAAATAGGTAAAAACCCTGGTGGGAATTGACACCCACTAAGAATTGCACTAGTGTCTTATGATCCTTATTAGAAGATCTACAACCCTATTAGGACTTGTTCTTTACAATGCTTTTAGTACAGTGACCTGATCAAAGGTTAGACCATGTTAGGAGTCTTCTAAAATCACCCTGTTAGGGGTGGGGAGACACTATCCTAGATCTCACTTCTCAAGTGGTGAAGGCTACAATCTTTTGATATTAGATACACACTATATCTATTGGATGAACTAGTGTTGTGACACTGCTTGTCTGATCAGTTCCTTTTCTGTGTTGATGGTTTATCCCCTTGTAAAGCTCTAACTCATTCTATCTTCACTTCACATGTCTCTTCTCTTCTTATCTTATCTCTATAACCCCTTTTCTCCTTTATTACAAAGGCACATCTTATATTTATATGCGCTAACAAAATAAATAACTAGGTCAGCCTATAACTGATTACATACAACACTTCCAAGTTAATTGGGTCAAGCATGTTTACAAAAAATATGTTTGCATGTCTACAACCTAATTAAAATAGGTGCATATCATTTACAAAATATTATTATAACCACTAATCAAATTTATAGCAGTTAGTTGCATACTCTGCTATGTTCTATCATTCACTATCTATACCACTTCAATTATCTGTATCTTCATCATAATCTCTCATCTGACCATGCACTCTTAGACTTAGCATGAATACATGCTTACCATCTTAACTTCAAGGGTGCATACCATAACTTAGTCATACACATGTGGGCTGATGGTCTGATCTTCTGCTACTTTGCTAATTGTCGAGTCTTGTATACTTAGCCATATTTTAACCTTATGATAATGTGCACTGACTCCAAAGCCCTATATTTGTTGCAAAGTTGACTATATTGTTATATATGACTAGATATAGTGTTTCCATAATGAAAACACTATATTGAGTCATATATAATAGTATAGTCAACTTTCTAGAAATCTCCCCCTTTGTCATTAATGGAAACAAAGGAATATGGAAAAGTTACCAACTGTACCCTTATACAAAATTCTTTAGTATATACTCTAATTTATTTCTCCGTTATACTCTGTACTATACTTCTTCTTTATATCACATATAATATTGCATAATCTACTCCATAATTTACATACAATACTCCCCCTTTCACATTAATGACAAACGTGCTCAAAAAAGTGTATCTACAAGTACTTACAATGAAAGTGCATCCAAATAAGCAATCTGCAAGTTTTGGATCTCTTGTTTCCAAAATGCTATTAGTGCATTGATAGTCTATAGATGGGTGCATAAGGCATATTGCAGCTTCTCCATATTTCCCAATTTTGTACTCAGACCTTGACCATATTTCACCATAGTGGCATCAATCTCCTTGATGTTCTAATTAAGTACATCTATAGAGGGCACAAGAGAATTCTTGAGGTGTGTTTTCTTTTCCCTTATCTTAGAGATCTCCTTCTTAGCCTTTTCTATTTTGTCTATCTACCCCTGGGACACATTGTTACACATGTTCAAATCGGTGGAGGGATCTTCCACTAATTTTGTTACATTATCTATCATTGCTTTTGCCTCCTATATTTTCTTATAGTGATCATTTGTTAGCTTATCCTAGATCATACAATTAGCTATGATCCTCCTTCCCTTAGCTATGAACTCCTTCAAGGATTCTTGACCTATTTTCACTGAACTGAGGTCAAGTGTAAAGTTTCCAACTAGTTCACCCAATCTCTTCTTAATATATTTTTCTTATGCAACTTGAGATGTAGATTCTTCCAAGCTAAAAAGGTTTTCTTTGAAGTTTGTGAATATAGTATTGACATCATCAACTGAATGAACCTTAGAAACTTTCATGTCTAAGGGTAGAAATTTGTTTAGAATGTTGACTGATTCAATGAAAATAGGGTTCCTCATCACTTGCTTCTCTTTTTCTTTCTCCATAGCTATGACACTAATCTTAATCAAGTTTTATTTTCCCCAAGAGTCCAAGCTTGTGGTGTCTAGTGTCAAACTTGACAGTAATGATGTTGAGGGTAAGGGTGTGATAGGAGTGATGTCCATCACTTCTTTCTTTATTTTGATTGGTATTTCAACAAATGGCTCATGTGTTGGGTCACTTCCTTTCACCTCTTCTTCTCCTTTCTCCTCTTATATCTTTTCCTTTTCTTTTCCTATCTCTTTTTTTGTCTCCTTTTCTTATTCTTCACCTATTAGAACCTCTATTAATACCTCTTCTTGCAGCTTAGGTGAGTTGTCAGCACATAGAATTTCAACCACCTATGTGCTCACAAAAGCTTCCTCAAATTTATCCAAGTCTTTGTCCATGGCCGCCATTGCTATCTCTACATTATCAAAGATGATTATGTCATCTTTTTGTGTCTCATTCATGGGCATAGACTTCATTGCCTCTATAGGTGTTACCACTAGAGGCGGTGAATCCTAAGGACCTGTTACTAGTACATTAGTGTTCTTTGACTCCTTGGATTCCTTAGAGGGCACTTGCATTATGGGTATAGTAGATGGGTACATGTCCCTATCCAGAAAAACTTTCTCAAAATATTTATCTATCTCTTTAGCTACCAACTCATAGTTTTTATCCATTAAGTGCAGAGTTCTTGACTTAGTTCTTAGGTGCAACTTTACCAGATCTAACAATAATATTTTCTCTTCTAGAAAACATACAAGGAGGCTTTCATCTAGAATATTTTCTCTTATTATTAGATCCTCCTCAATAGCCTGTCTTTTCAATAATTCCAAGATGTTCCTCACATTGTCTAGAATTACTATCTTCAGTTCTATGACTATCTTCTTGAACTTGAGCATGTTTTTGATTATCATTCAATGGATTTCTGATTTGTTAATCTCACTATCTTTCTCATATAATTTTCCTATCTTATCTATTATGCCTTCATCAACAATCCTTTTGTTCAATACTTGAAGACTAGGCCTAAAACCTATCTCAAGAGGTGCTTGAGCATTCTTCCTCAAACTTTTGGTAGTCCTGGAGGATGAATGACTTGTGATGATTTCATCCTTCCTCTTAGGCATTCTTTTGTATTCTGGAGGTGATGTGGTATCTAGATCAATTGTCTCTTTGGGTGATGGAGGGATATCTTCATATTTACTCTCCTTTTCCTTTATTTTATTAGACTTTTCAATCTTGATTTTCTTCATTTTAGGATCATCTTTCTTAGCTTCCACTATGGATGCACTCTCAATATAAAATTCTATCTTTTTCTCTCTTGATTTTTCTAGGTCTTTCTATGTTACACCATGAATTTTGAGTATCTCTGATGTAATGTTAGAGGCTTTCCTCTTAGTTGTTGTGCTATTCAGAACTACATGAACTTCCCTTGTATTTTCTCCATAAGCTCCCCATCTAGGTTCATTAGGATCCTAAGGTGCTGATAGTAATACTTGTGCATATGCTTCCAAGATTACTTCTTCTACCTCATAACCAAGTGGATGGATCCACTTTGTTCTAGGCTCAACTTCTTCCATACATTTTATGTCAGTTTCTACCATAAAATAAATTATGTCTTTGTATTTCACAAAAATACTCTCTAGTATCTTGTACCTCATCTGCATTTTGATTCTAAATTTTTTCAATTATAGTTCCATGTAATCCTTCAATGTGCTCTTAGTAGATTCCTTAAGACATATTTGGGGCATTTTAGGCATACTTTTGTCTAAGTACAAATTTGAGACCTTTCCAAGTATATGGAAGTACATGTAAATGATTAGAGACCCAAACCTGAATATTTTGGTCTTATCATGCTTGATGTTCTAATGTTATCAATCAAATTTGCATGAAAGATCTCACACAAATTGAACTCTCCATTTTCTCTAACAATTCTAATTGTTGCAAGAATAGTGGCTACAAACACACTATTCACCCTGTTGGTGTGCTGAAACCTATAACCTAGTATCATAGACATCAGTTTGATGTCTTTCTCTTCAATAGGCTCAATTGTCATACCACACCTATCACTTCTAGACTTACATGCTTGTTCAAATAATTTCCTTACATCCTTTCCAATAGGAAGAATGATGCCTATCCCAGAGAGGCCTTTCATTTCATGAATGAGATCTCCTATGATTCTTATTGGGACTTCACTTATCCAAAATAGGTCATCATGGATTATGCTTAACAAGATCTTGATCCACTCGAATTCATAAAACTCATATGTTGTAGCATACTCAATAATGGGATGGTCTTACAAATGTGAAAACTCATCTAGGAATGTTTTTTTCTGGTTTCATCATGGACTCAAGGTGCGACCTTATCCTATCAAGTCCAACTGGTTCATTCTTACAATAAATGTATGCATGAAAGTCTTCAACATGCATTATGCCCATAGGGGTTCTTGAAAATGCACCTTCTAGATCATCTAGGGTTGACTTAAAAGGGTGGATCTTGAATGCATATCTATTTCTATCTATGACATCAAATACAATAGGTGTATCCATGATGTACTAGTTTAATTCTCAAAATAGGATTCCAATGACTTTTGAATCCTTGCATTGGACTAGGGCTTCATAGCTAATCAATCACACTTCTTCACTATTAAATCAAGCTCCAACTCTTTACAATTCAACTACTAGGGCTCTTGAAGTTTCCAATCTCTCAAAATTGAATGCAATGAGTGATTTGTAAGTTTCCATAGATTATAAAGTGAAATTTATGCCATTAATGCTTGCCACGTAAACTAGAAATCGACTAAGAATTTCCAAATTTTATCCTAGAATCGATCAAGCAGTGCGCTCTTGCACATAGCATCAAATAATCTTCAAAATGTTAAATACAAAGGCACATACTCTAAGGGTGAGTATACTGGCCACGCAGGGGTCTAGAGTTAAATTAGATCCCCCTATGACCCTAAGGGTCATTCATCTAGATGTAGAAGGTGTGTCCATTAGAGATGCATCCAATACATACTCATCAACCTTATCCTTCTTTTCCTCTGTCCAAATCAAGGTCGCATCTTCTAAATCTTTCACAAACTTGACTTCTCCTTTAGTATCCACTATTGATTCTTATGGCGTTTTAGGGCTTTCCTAACTTTGGGATGTGTCCAGCCTTGTTACAAGAGTGAAAAATAACTGGAGGCTTTAAATTCCTCAATGCAATGATATGGGTTATCATTTTACATTGTCTAGCTGAGTGACCATTATAATTACACATCTGACATGTAATACTCTAAGAACTTCTTGCATTTGGTTGATTCTGATTTCTTTGTTTATGTTGAGTCTTGTTCTTCTGACTTGTTCTACAATTCATAGCTTTATAAACAAATTTATTGCATAAATAACAATAGCCAATGAAAGGTCTTACCTCTTTACAATCCCTTACAATATGTCCATGCTTCTTATAGGCATAAAAAGTTTGGTCTACTAGCTTGCACTCATCCTTAGATCATTCTATTGGCACCTACAAATTTTTCATGGTCATATCCATTTTCCTCTAGTCTCTATAGTTGTTTTTCCTTATTTCTAGCTAAACCCTAGGCTAAAATTCAAAAAATCTAGCCGTTTCCATGAAAAAACCCTAAGTATACCCCAGCCCTGTTCTAATTTCATGTTACTTTTTGTGCCACTTAAAATTTCATAAAGGCATGTATGTTAAATTTTTATCCCCTAGCAGCCTTTATTTTTCCTAAGTTTTCATGCACCCAGTGAAATATTTTCCTAGGTCCGTCGGCTTTGATTTTTCCTAAGTCCCAAGATTAATTTTTCCTAAGTGTTGGCCTTTTTTTTGTGTGGTTGTCGCTTGTTCACAAGACTGCAGGCTGTCAAAAGGTTTTGACATGTGATAATGTGACTTCAAAACACTTGTCCCTATGGGCCCTATTATCTTTCCCTACTGGCAGTTAAAGAGTCTTCAAAATCTACGGTTGTCACCATTTCACTAACAAGAGATGTGTGGGCTTTAACATCACACCTTAATGACAACCGTTGATGCATTCTTTGAAAGATTTTTGGGTGGGCCTCCCTACCTGTAGATGCTAACATGTCATGATCTTATTGGTCATCTAGGTTGTGATGTGGCATGTTGTCAATGTGACTGTGCATAGTTAGGGGTTTGGGCCTATTGTCAGAAAAGTGTTGAATGGAGGCTTCTCATTGGTCCACAATATAATATGGTGGTAGTTGTCAGTGGGACTTAGTTTCCAAGTTTGTCAGAGGGTCCTAACATTTTCATAAATCAATGATAGGTGTATGATCTTAAGGGATGTGTCAGAGGTTTAAGATCATACGACAACCATTGATTCTACCTTTTTCAAAGGGGATAAAGTGCAACGGGTCCACATGCTAGGTGTGTTGATTTGTCATTATCTGATTGGTCCATGTTGTGTGACTTGACATGTTGTCAGTGGGACTGATGTTGTGAGTCTTTAGGCATATTAAAGTAAAACATGATCCTACAGTTGTCATTTTACTGATGAGGCAAGATGCATGATGTTTAAGGCCAAAGGTATAACGATAGCCGTTGATCTTATTTCTTATCAAGTGGGTCCTGTCAGAGGTGACTGGGCATAGGTAGTAAATGGTATGATGACATGTGGTAGTTTTTAGGTGGGCCTAGGGGTATTAAGTGCTTAGCCAAGAAGTGGGACCATCTAGTGATTCATTTCAAGTATGTTGTGTTCTGATTGGCCAAGATAGAAGGAAGTGAAGACATGTCAGTGGGCCCAGAAGATTAAAAGGATGCTGAGATGGAGGATCTAATGGTTGGCATACCATCACATAGAATCTTTTGAGGCCATGCAAACTTATGCCAGCCATTCATTTAGAACCCTATAAAGTGTGGGTCTAGTATGCTATGTGGTGCCAGTTCAACACTGACATGCTTTGTTTTAGTTGGTTCAAAGGTTTAGTGATGTGGAAAGTGATTTTTAAAGGGTTCTGTCAACTGTTCAAGGAATTATGTGGCTCCCTGATCTACTAGGAAGAGATATAATCAATGACCACATTTTAAAATTTTCTGACTAACTGTTGCCATCAGGAATTTGAATTTTAAATAGTTTCTCAGTGACAGAAGGATTAGAAATTGAATGTTTTAGTAGCAGGATTTGATGAAGTTGTTGTGTCGACTATTGTAGGATGATCCAGAGGGTTTGATGGTTGTCTACAGATGTCTGTACTGTCAAGAAATGAACACAAGTTTTTCTTGAGTCATGTTGTAGGTGTACAAATAGACTAATAAGCATGATGTTTGCGTGATCTTCAGTATAAATTAGGAGATTTTCATTGATGAAGATCAATTTTGGATCTGTTTGTCTAGGTTGCTTGGTTTTCTCCCCTAGAATTAATTGGTGATTGATATTGGTTGGTTTAGTGGGTGAAACCCTAACCTTAGCTATCTGAAGCTTGTTGCATCTTGAATTCTTTGAGGGTTCCAAGATAGCTAGTGGTATAAAGGGTAAGAGTTGATATTTTGTGAGCATTCCAAAACTTTTGAGGCTCAGAGATTTTTGGTATTTTATGCTTTTGGTCCCTAGCTCTAGTTTTTCATTAATCCAAGGGATTATATCCTCTGGTTCCATTTTCTTGATGGTTGAATGCAAAGAATATAGGTTTTATAGCAAATTCTCATTTTGAGTCTTTGAGTGAAGAGTTTTCCTTGTATGTATTGATACACTTTCATGAAATACAATAAAATTTCTATCCTATTTCGGTTATTGTCTCTTGGCTTTGTGTTCCATTCTTGTATGTTTCACTTGTAAGGCATTTTAGACATATTGGTTGTAAGGTAGCTATCTAATTGTTACATGAGTTTCTTTCAAGGAAAGGATTAAATCCTCGTGTGCAATTTTAGGGAATGAACACATCTATTGAGATCTCAATGATAACAATCTAGGATTGAGGGGATAGTTTGTAAGGCATTATATCCAAATTGTATGTGGTTTGTAAGGCATATCACTATATTTCCTAGAAATCCCCCAATTGATTTCTGTTAGACTCTTTGCCCAAAGGATTAGGCACTAATCTAATCTTTTTCATTCAAACAACTTTCAATAATCAAACACAAAATTCATCATTACCAATACAATTTCATTTCATTTCATGTTCATGTACCTAAAATAGGACTATCCCTAATGTTTTATAGTCCATATTTGTTGATTCCTTGAAGAGTGAATCAAAGGTTAGCCTTCCTTGAGTTTTACTCATAAAAAGAAGGACTCATCACCCTTATGCCATTATTCATGTTATCATACTAGGGGTCTCATTAGTCACATTATAGACAACAAGTTGTTCTTAGCTATCTTCAAAATTATCTTCCATAAAAGTACCTCTAATAAACTCAATAGCATGACAATGAAGACCTAATCCACCAATCCATATTTTACTTGAAAGATAGTAACCTATTTGTAGGAAATACCCACCTGAGTCCTATGGAGCTCAAAGCAGGAGGATCTTATCCAATCCTCATCAATTAGGCTTTTCTTGTAAACTTGGAAACCTATTTACTGAGAATCAAGCTAATACCCTTGCCAAGTTTGACCCATAAGAAAAATCCCTAACACATTCAACATTATCTTTAGCCACATTTCCAATTTCCTTGGCATTTGTAGTATCTTCTGGTGCTTTCATCTTTTCTCCCATGTCATCAATCTAATTTTCTGCTTCATTGAATCAAATACCAATGGTATCTCCTTTAATCTTCTGAGCATATAACTGAGATTCTATTAGATCCTTTCTTGTGTGTAATTTATCAATGTGATTCTTTGCTTCAATCAATTCAGATTCTAACTTTTCTTTGTTGTTTCTTAGCTCAAAGATTTCCATGTTTGCTTGCCTCAATCCTTCATGCAATTTTTTTTTCTTTTGAACCCATTCATCTCCTCAAGTGGTTAAAATTATCTTTAGAGGACCAGAGCTCTGATACCAGTTGTTAGGAATTGGAACACTGAGAGGGGGGGAGTGAATAAGTGTTCACTATATTTTAATCTTTTCACTTTACTCTTGAAACTTAACTTGATTGCTTAAAAACTAAAATAAACATCAATGTAAACAAGATAAAAATCACAAAACATAACACTGATATGGTTATGGGGAAACCCAAATAGGTAAAAATCCTAGCAAGAATTGACACCCACTAAGAACTACACTAGTGTCTTATGATCCTTGTTTGAAGATCTGCAACCATGTTAGGAGTTGCTCTTTACAATGCTTTTAGTATAGTGACCTAATCAAAGGTCTGACCCTGTTAGGAGTCTTTTACAATAACCCTATTAGGGGTGGGGACACACTATCATAGATCTCACTTCTTAAGTGGTGAAAGCTACAACCTTTTGATCTCAAATACACACTATATCTACTAGATGAACGAGTGTTGTGACACTATTAGTCTAATTAATTCCTTTTGTGCATTGATTCTTTAGCCCCTTTTAAAGCTCTAAATCATTCTATCTTCAATTATTTTGTCTCTTCTCTTCTTATCTTATCTCTATATCCCCTTTCCTCCTTTATTACAAATGCATAATTTATATCTATATGCACTGACAAAATAAATAACTAGGTCAGCCTATAATTGATTACATACAACGCTTCCAAGTGAATTGGCTCAAGCATGTTTACAAAAAAATATGTTTACATGTCTACAACCTAATTACAATAGGCACATAGCCTTTACAAAACATTATTATAACCGTTAATCAAATTACTAATAGTTGGCTCCATACTTTGTTCTATATTGGCATTCACTATCTATACCACTTCAACTATATGTATCTTCATCATACTATCTCATCTCATCATGTGCTCTTAGACTTAGGATGAATACACACTTACCATCTTAACTTCAAGGATGCATACCATAACTTTTTCATACACACGTGTTGATACTCTAATCTTCTGGTGCTCTGCTAACTGTCTATTCTTCTATATTTAGCCATATTCTAACCTTATGATAATGTGCACTGACTCCAAAACTCTAGATGACTTGGTTGCCATAATGACAATACTATATCTAGTCATATATAACAATATAGTCAACTTTCCAATAGCCTACTCCCCCCATCTTGTTCTTTATCAATTCAGGAAGGTGGGTAACTCGCAAGAGGGACTATATCCAACATAGTAGGAATGATAGCCAGTTCCAAACAAGGATCCTCTTGAGAATCATAATGTTTGATACTAGGTGTAATTTTCAATTGAGATAAAACCAAATGTGGTAAATCAATTTCAATGTCAATAGTTTCATATTCATCATTAACATCATTAGTATCATCAAGAGGATCTTATTCATCTAGATTGATCAAAATTGGATCTAGGATATGAATAGAATCATCATAATCTTGCATCTTAACATCATTATTAGTATTAAATTACTCTAACACATCATGCATATGCTAGTCAAAAGAAGGTAAATAACTTTGAATAACATAAGCACATGCCCTAGCTTGAGCTCGACGCTTCTTACAACATTCACTAGCTGATCAATTACATTTAGTCTTATTTGAAATATGTTGAGAACTAGGAGGAAAAACCACTGGATCTTTCACAGGTTCTATAGGAGGATCAGTAGAATTTTTAGTAGGCTGAAAAGAAACACTAGGATCTTGATTAACAGAACTAGAAGCCATAGATAAAGGAGGTATGGAAGGCATAGGAAAAAGACTACAGTTAAGATCGATCTTCGACATGCTTAACTCAATAATCTTATGATGCTTATAGGCTTGATATGAGTAAATGAGGTTATTAGGTTGAGAAGGACATGAATTAGGTAATCAAGGCCAAAAGAAGTCAATGATAGCATAATCTTTGGGCCTAGAAGGTTGACATAAACTATGATTAATCATCTTCACTTCTTCATCATGAATGAATTTAAGACACCTATCGATAGGAGAAGCAACAACATGCATGGAATTCAACCAAGGAAAACCAAGCTTAACTTGAAATTGATTAGAAGTAGGAGCAACAACAAAGGTAGTGTCCACAATTTTACCACCAAGTTCAATCGGCAAGTTAATAGAACCAAATGATGGATAAAGAAAACCATTAAAATTTTGAATCCAAGCATCTAATGTATTATAAGAATCATGTTGCAAGTTCTTCATAAAAAAAATTTCTTCAGTAATTACATTGACTAAAGATGTAGGATCAAATAGACCACTACGTGTAGGTATCTTAGAAATCCTAGCATAAGTGTTAAGATGACCATCGAGAGTTTTAATAGTCATAGAATCATCATATGTAATCAAGAGTTCCCTAGGTCTTTTATTCTTAGGTTTTTTTCAAGGATTAGGAGAAGCATCACTCTTATCAATTGGGACATGAGCAATTAGAGTGTTGCTCTCAAATTGACTCACTTGTAATTGATAATGATGAAGCACTACATAAAGTTGTTGAAAAGAGGTAAATTTACTAAGTAGAAACTTATCTCTAATATCCTTTTGTAATTTTGAAATAAACATATGTTGAATATAAATATCAGGAACAAGATACGAAATTTGAGCATAAAAATGCTTAAATCTACCAATGAATTCAGTCAGTTTTTCCTTATTATTCTATTTATAATGCATTAAATCAGTTAAGGACACTTGGAGACTAAAGTTATTTTGAAATTGTTGAATAAAAGCATTGGCAAGTTTTGGAAAGGAATCAATAAAATAAGGAGGCAAGGAATAATACCATTGTAAGGCCTTGTCATGAAAAGTTCTAGCAAACAACTTGGCTAAAATCCTATGGTCATGAGCATAGTCACTAAAATGTATTTTAAATGTTTAACATGAGTAACAGGATCTCCCTTACCATTATAATTCTCAACATTAGGCATATCATCTTTCTGAAGAACAAGAGAATGAATGATGTCTAGGGATAAAGGACTTCCCATGTCACATGTAGGAATGCTAAACTTGGATTGAGTCAATGATGCAAGTTGTTGTTGTAAAGAGGACACCATTTGAGCTAGACTAATAATTATGGAATCATTAGAGGAAATAAGAGGCTTAGAAATATTAGAAACAATTGGTAAAGTGTATGAAGTGGAATTAATGAAAGATAGAACTACAAGAACATTTAGAACCACAGTTGGAAGAGGATTGTAATAAGTAAAAGGAACATTATGGTAACAAGGTTGTGATCTAGGAAGAGACATAGGAGGAACACTCATAGAAAGAGAGTGAACTGATGCAATCACCAATGGAGGAGTATAAGTAGGAATACTAGGTAAAGGAATGGAAGAAGGTTCCACACTAGTGACCAGAGGAGTGAATCTTAAATCTTCAGATTCTTGAGCTAAAGGTTTAACATTTGAATTCACAAGGTGAGTGATACCACACAGGAGATCAACAAGTTGATGATTATCATGATGAATTTTCTTAGGAGCCTCCTTTTGGTTCCTAGATAGGATTTTACACTCCATGAGATACCATTATGCCTATGAATGATGTTAAGGATTGGTTAATTCCAAATATGAGAAATATCTAGGTAGCTGGACCAACTATAGGGACAAGACTATCCTCTTCATTTCTGGCTCTACAAAAACCAAGGTAGGTACAGCTGATCCAATAGTTTTAGCTCTATTTCTTATCTAATACTAGATCTTACAACAGATAATAGTAAGAAAGTACCAAGTAACAACCTATTACTCATTGACTCTCCATCACTAGGTAGAACAAAATATAAAGTAAATAAAATGTAAAAGACTGGTATTTATTTAATGTTTTTAGGATTACAAGATTTCAATCACTCCATACAAAGAAAAGATGGAAAAATATAGGCCAGTGCCCTATCCATTGGGCAGAATATCATAAGACAAAATGGATACAATAGTGTTTGAAAGATAACTACTCTTGAAACATAACTACAAAATACTACAAATAGTTCCTACTTATAAAGAATCCCTAAATAGATTCAGTAAACATACATCCCACTCAGAGAAATATTTAATCTAATCCTAAATCAAAACTCAAAGCTAAACACATACACATAAACCTTCAAAAGACTTAAAGATTTACTGAATAAACTCACAAGAGAGACAAAGACTTGAGATTTGTATTAAGTGTAACCTTGAACATTACATACATCATACTCTGAATAATAAGCTTGCAAAATAGTAGCAGTAACCTGTACTTCTTTTCTATTTCTTTGATAAAGAGATACAAGATTTTATAATCCTCAACTCAGGGTTAGGGTTTTAGAGTTTCCATCTTTTTAACTCCTACACTCTTAATGCCTAGAATGATCATGGAAAATCCTTTATATACAAGGAGATACAACAAGCTACCGATCATTCTAGGGCTTGCAAAATTTCTAACCTAAAAAACCTTTACAACAACATAAAATTTTTTACAATAAATACACAAGTCAAGTAGGTGAGATATTTGTAGCTGAGCAACCTTGCTTTATGTCTTCAATATTGTCCTTGGCTCCATTTAGCAAATCTAATTTGCAACATCTTTTTTTCCATCCTATAATGAATGTCTTTCTATATCTCAACAACCCCTATGACTCAAAAAGTAACTACCTTCACTTTCTCTAGGAGGCTTGTGCATTATTAACTTTTTCAACATGAGGTATGTACTGATACCTCCATTTATTGTACACATCCTTGCTTGGGAACTCAAAATTGGCAAACTCATTCTTCTTACTTGATAACTGTTCCCATTCATTTTCAATCTGAGTAACCTTATGCTAAATAGTGTCAAACACTGATTTTGCATTTATTAACAACTTGATAACACTGCTAATAGAAAAAGTGTCATTTAGGACACCAATCACCCTTTCTAAAAAAAGTGCATCCATCTCTTCTCTCCATAGATATGCTTCTTTAAATTTTCCCTTATCTGTGAAAATGGTCAGCACCAGCTCATAGTTTGAAAGCATTAATTTAGCTTTCAACATACTTGATTTTCTGATAAAATTATCTAAAATGATGCCATACTATACCATTTTCTCACAATCTGATGCAATGGCTTAATTAGTGGATCAGGGTCCTCTTGGCCCTTTGATAACATATGAAATAACTTTATACTAGGAGATCTCTCAATTGATTTCTTCAAAATTGGTAACATTTCCATTTTCTCCTTATTCAAAGTTTCAAATAAAGAATATAATTTACTGGCATGACTATGGCAAATGGAGGGCTTCAAATCATATGAAAACTCCATGATTGAATCTATCATTTTCACTTCATACTTCTAGTTTTCCAAAGTTGTGGCCTTCACATTTTCATCTTTTTCCTTCTCTAGTTGCACTCTTATTTCCCTTAATTTATTTACCTCTTTAGTTAATCTTTTCTTCTCCCAAGTAGCCCTTGCATCCGTACTTGTCTCTAGGTAGGGGGATGGTGGTAACTCAACAATTGGGCTTGAGGATGAAGCCACTATAGGCTTGTCAAAGATTACCAATTGAGGAGACCTATGATCCAAGGGTCCAGACAACTGTGCTATTAACTTGTCCTTTTGAATTAACTCTACCTTGAGCTCATTGTAAGATTTGAGAACCAATTCAAACTTGAGTCTAAGCTCCTCTTTTTCTTGGGCATCCTTTTCTGCCACTTTGACATTGAATTTAGCAATTTCCAAATTCAAATTTGATGCCTCTACACAAGATGTCTCTCCTACTCTTTGTACCAACAAACTTCCAGCATACCCTGTAGAGAGGGCCTTCCTATTTCCTTTATCTTCCTCCCTATTTCGGGACCACATTACCAGGGCTACATGATCTTCTAAGAAAACAATTCCTCTAGCAGCCTGTTTGGCCTACTCTGCTATAGCAAGAGTCTTCACTTTGCTCTTTTTGACCTGGTCAAAGACAATTGTATCAATAATGTCCCATTCTAGTAGAATTAATACTCCTGTAGTATGGACCATGGCCCTTCCCTCCTCAGGAGTAATCTTCCCAAATTGTTTGACCATTTATACCTAGGTCTCATTTTCTATCTCTGTTATGTTCTTATCAGGGGACTCCTCTTTTTTCTTCTCACATATCTCCTTAAATTGACTTATTTTCAATCTCCAAAGAAATTGGGAGAATTCCCTAGTCTTGAAAAATTTGTCATCAGCAAGGAAAGAATCAATAGTCTATTTCAAAATAGGGTCCATCTATTTACCCTCAAACTCTTCAACTATAAGATCCATGGCCACCTCCTTAGGTGCCTTAGGCATCCCCTCTTGCAGCTCATCATTGGAAACAAAAATGTTTCCCTCATATCTCAACTGTACAAGTTATTTTTCCACCCCATGTTCATCTAATTGGATAGGAAATTGGGAAGGAGAATAAGCCTTCTCTCTTGGTCTTTCTTCTTCTTGTCTCTACCTCTTTGGAGAGGGTCCTTGCATTACCAGATCACTAATGGGCCTTTTCCCTTTAGAAGTAGAGGGAATATCCTCACTCTTTTGTCATGGTGGCAAGAGAACAGTATATCCACTTCTATTTTTCATTGTATAGACTCCCCTTGGGGTTAATTTCATATACTTAGGCTGGCTAAAAATATTCCTAGCCCTCTCAGGGTCTTTCTTTCTTACAATAGCCCTTTTTTCATTAACCCTCAAAATGTTCCATTAGGGCATCCACCTTCCTTGCCCATGGCTCAAAGCCTTTCAATGGATCATAAGCCTTGTCAAAATTCTGAATGAAATCTAGAGTCTTCTTATAGATGACCCATTTCTCTTTCTTGATCTCTTGAGTTTGAAGATCAAACTCATTCCTTATCACATCTTCAGGAAAATTAAACTGATGCTCAATAAGAGAACATCTCACCTTATCTCTAAACACTCCTAAAAGGAAACCTTCTATATCTACACATCTAATAACAGTTGTTATCATTTTTTAGGGCTGCAAAACTTTGTTCAGATGTACCCACCCTTCCTTTGTGATCACATACTGATGTGCTATGGTTATATCTAGGAAAATAGTTCCCCTTCCCTTCCTAGTGAGAGTAGTCTCTTATAGGTCCCTAATCTACCTCAAGATTTTGGCATATCCTAACTTCAATGGGATCTTGATAAGGTAAAATGTATGGTTGCTTTCTACAACCATAAACCCTAAAAACTATAGGAACAGGATATAGAATGATGTCCCCAAAATTATGAACTATGGTGATATCCTAACAATATTCCTTTGGCTTGATTAATCTTAACAACTCCCTTGGGATCCTTGGATTGTCAAAAAACAAAAGAGTTCTAAGCCTTGAGGGAAAACCCCTATCAAATGGAATGTAACTGGTATCAATTCTATCTCATGATAGGGTTGTAGTCCATAGTTGTACTAGAAGGATTTCTCCATTCCTATCTTTCACAATATTTATTGTTGAGCTGAAAAATTGCTCACCTTTGTATAGAAACATGTGCATAAGCATAGAATACCACCCAAAAGGCCTACTAAATTTCATGTCCTTAATTCCCATCAATCCCTCATGGATTAAATCAGCTAGATGAGATGCAAAATAAAAAATTATTGGTAATTGGGGATGCTGAGATTGTACCATCAAGTACATGTATGGTACCCTCATATGAGTTGCTTAATCATACCCTAGAATTAAGGTCAATGATTTATAGACCTCCTGTGCTCTTTTACAAAACAAATCTAGCCTAAAAGGCTCTGGTGTGCTTGGACTGATAACAAACATGGATCCAATTTCATCTAAAAATTCCCTTAGAGGCCCTACTCTCAAATAATTCCTCTATGCCTCATATATTTCTATAAATTCTATGAAATCAATTTTCTCTAACCCAACAGAAGGGTCATTTAGTGAAAAAACTTCCCTAATCTCATCCTTTGTGATATTGATTAGGTCCTTCCCATTTACATCCTTGACACATTTTGTCATAGGATCATAGCATTTAGCAATCTAAATTAATAGCTTTGCATCCATGAAGACCCTAGGAACTACCAACTTCCCTATATCAAATTGCCAAACATTACTGAGGGGGGCATAGGAATTTCTCTGTGAGTAGGCTGATTTAAATAAAATTAGATCGTTATGCTTTTCACCAACCTTAACATCTCTCATCCAATTCCCTCTGTCATGGAGTCCATCTACTACATAATCCATAGGGCTTCTTGGAACTAGCTCTTTTAACCTAGCTTCCCCATTATCTGAATGTGGTGATAACTGCATTAAATCTTCAAAGATTTCTCTCTTCTTATACTCTATCTGACCAAATAGGTTTCTTTTCAGTGTCATTTTGAAACTAGGGCTTTATAAAACAATGTATGAATACTGAGAAAACCCTAAAAAATCCTCACTCAACAACACAAATTCCTCACAACTCCTTCATAGAAATCAAGTAATTTCAAACTCAGAAAAGAAACCTACCTAGCAGCTACAAATTCTTCTCTTGAAATCGCTTCTCGAGGGAAATCCAATTTTCTAGAATGCTTATGAGAAAGGTGTAGAGAAACAATCGTTCAATTTTAATGTATAGTATTGCCAACTGCACACAATCCATCCTCATGTAGCACAACAAAACTGCCATTACTGAAAGTTGGTAGCCTCAGTGTTCACAGGACATGAAAAATGTCATCAAGCAAAAATTTGAATTCAGACTGTAGATATATTTCCTTTTTCAGTGCATCGAATGATTGGCAAGTCTAACAACAAAACCATATATTACTTTTCCCTAAGTTAGCTCTCAACCAATGAGAACATTTCAAAATAACCATGTGAAGAAATAAGTAACTTATCTTTACTTTGCACAGAGCAGACAAGTGTCACCTTGTTGCTAAAGTACTAACCCAAAACTATCAGGAGAACCAACTCAAGATATAACAACAACCGTTGATACAATTTTATGAGACAATCATCACATTTCAATAAAATTTTGGTCCCACAACTCGCCTTTGAAACCTTCAATGAATTAGGAAATGCCATGTTGGACAAGTCAGTAGGTGGAAGACCCCACCTTTATCCTTAGTGTCAAACACACTAGAAACTTTTACATGTCATTATTAGCCTGGGCCAGCTAGAAATGACCACATCATCAAAAAACCTCTAGCAAAGGACCCACCAAACAGTCCCCATCTTCAGACAAAATCAATGGTTGTCACTATATCGTTGACCCTAAAAAACATGCATCTTATCCTAGTGATATAACAATAGTTGCAAGATCTTGTTGCATCTTAATCATCCTGAAAACATAGGCCGCACTCCAACACATCACTAATCTATCACTGAATCAAAAATTGCCACATCGTGTAGAACCAACAAGTGGGACCTCTAACTTTTCACTCCCCGGTCGAAAAAAAATCTTGACAACCACCACATCATAACTTCCTGCAACTAATCAGAAATGGACATATCAATGTGACCTTGGACCTTTAGGACCCACTTCATACTTCATTCCCTAAAGAGAATGAGATGGTTGTTGCTATACCGTAGGCTTAAATTCCTTACATCTCCTATGAATGGTATAACGACAGATGTGAGATTATCCTATTGTTTAAACTTTTGAAATATCCAACCCCACATTTCCTATGTCACAAAAAAAGGTGTCAACCCAGGGGAAATGCCACGAAGACTGACAAGTCAAAACTTGACACTGTTAGTGCAATTTTGATCAAATGATTATTGCTAAAGCATGATGTTTAAATGGCTATCATCTTGGTCCAATGGTATAGCAACAACCATTGATCCTCTCCATTCTTTAAATGCTAGCATACCCTGCTACCAAATGGGCTTGCTCAAACAGATGGTGCTTCATTGCTAAAGCGCATGTCAGACATTATGACACAAGTAGGCTTGTAGTTCAATGACAACCACATATTTAAAAAGTTTGATACTATTGAAAAATTTATCAGAACTTAGGCTTTGAAAGAAACAATTTAATTAAAAGGCATCCTGATTCCAAAACCTAACCACACAACACATAAAATGATGAATAAAGGGGGTCAAAAAATAACACATCCTTTATAAGGGGGATTAATGAGCCAAAAAAGGTAACGTGAAAACATAACAGGGCTCAAAACTAGCTACGGTTTTGTTAAAGTTATTGTTTTTCAACTTGAAATGTTACCATTGGGCCAACAACATAGATTATTCTCAAGAATACTAGCATGAAGCTAAAATAATTTTGCATAGTGATAACAGTGGCTCATGGTAGGGGATGTGTATCTCCTATAGATACAATGTGAAAACTAGAATCTCTTGGATGAGCAGACCGGATCAAAAATTTGATTGGAAAAATAGGGAGCTATATACAAAAACTTCAAAACCACACCTGTACAGTGGCTCAAAAAACTCTTAAAAGAAATAAAATTTCAAGAATTGACCATGAAATGGAAATTACATGAGCTCTCCTATTAAACTTCTCAAAACATATGAATTTATTCCCCATTTATCCTCAATAATATATGTACCCAACCAAATGGGATCAAATTTCCCATGCTTTCCCTTATCTTTGAGTCTTGTATTCCACATTAGGACCATGTCACCATTTACAAAACTCCTTTGAGTAGTCCTTTTATCATACAGGACTTTGCACTAGGCTTGCAGCCTCTCATTCTTATCATGTGCTTCATTTCTTACCTCATTTAATTGAATCAGATCATTCATTCTGACTGTCATATCTTCTCCCACATCATCATCATATGCTTGTATGAATTGATACATATGTAATAATTTTTTTTGGGGTAATCTTGCATTAATTCCATATACCAAGTCAAAAGGGCCACATCCTATTGTTTTTTTTATTGTAACCCTATCAGCCCATAGGGCTTGCAACAACTTGGAATCCTAGGCCTTCTTATTTTTATCTAGGACTCTTTTTAGAATTTTAATCAAACTCTTGTTGCTAGATTATGCCTGGCCATTACCCTATGGATGATATGGAGAAGAATATGATATTTTTATACCATTGTTTTGACAGAAATCAATAAATTCCCCTAACCTAAAACACATTTCATTATCAACAACTATGGACTCCAAGAAACCAAATCTTGTCAGGATATTTTTCATCATAAAATCTATCACCACTTTGCTAGTTGCTCTTCTTGTAGGGATTTGCTCAACCCACTTGGTGAAATAGTCTATTGCCACCAGGATATAAGAGTGTCCACCACTAGACTTATTAGGAATTTCACCAATAAAATTCACACCCCATTTTTGGAAAGGGGCCTGAACAAAAATAGGTTTGAGAGGTAATTTTCCTACAAATCTTTCACATGGATCACACCTTTTCAC
Source organism: Chamaecyparis obtusa (assembly GCA_027943335.1). Lineage (NCBI taxonomy): Eukaryota > Viridiplantae > Streptophyta > Pinopsida > Cupressales > Cupressaceae > Chamaecyparis > Chamaecyparis obtusa. Next base: position 239,642 of record BSBK01008965.1, read on the forward strand.
AAACTAATGAGTATCTTTGAAAAGTGAAGGCCACCAAAAACCTGATCTAATGATCTTATGGGCTATTTTCATTGCCATATAGTGTCCCCCACACATCCCATTGTGCATTTCTTCCATCAAAAGATTGACCTTATCTTGATCTACACATCTAAGAAAGACACCCTCATTAATCCTCCACCATAACTCACCATTTATAATTGCATACCTTATAGATTGAAGCTTAATATTTCTTTTCTTATTTTCATCCAATTTAGGAGGCAAGACCATCTTTTGCAAATATTTGACAGCATCCTTGTACTGCTCACAACAATCCATGTTACATACAAAAGGTCTCTAATTTTCCTCCAACATGTTTATTTGATTTTCATTTAAGTTACTTTGAGCCATCAACTTTGCCAGGCCCAACCCTCTTACCAATTTTGTAATGTGGATATCAATATTAAACTCTTGAATCCTATTAATCCACCTACATCTTCTTCCTAAAACCTCTTGTTTGACCAAAATTTCCTTGACTACAACACTTGGAACATAGGAAACCACTATGGCTCCCACCAAATAGCATTTGAATGTTTTAATAGCCTTTACCAAGGCATAAGCTTGCTTTTCAATAATATCATAATTTAGTTTTGCTACCTGCAAAGTCTTGTTGAAAATGGAAATAGGTTGTTCAAAACCATCTGCATTTTTTTGTAATAGCACTATAGAAATGGTATGGGTAGATGCAAAAGAGAAGATTTGCATTGGTTTTCTATAGTCTGGTGTCTTCAGGACTGGGGCATGCTTGATAGCCCTTTTGATATCACTAAAGGCATGTATTGCCTCCATGTTCCATTCAACCTTTGCCCCAATCTTCAACATTCTTGATATGGGAATATTGATTTCTGCAAAATTTGTGATAAACCTTCTTAAAAAATTGACTTGTCCTAGAAAAGACTGAATCCCTTTGATATTCTTTGGCAAAGACAATTTATCAATAGCTTGCACCCTTTCAAGATCTATGCTCACCCCATCCTTTGAAACAATATGTCCTAGAAGCTTTCCTTCTACTACACCAAAGGCACACTTCTTTGGGTTCAAAGAAACCCCATACTCCAAAGCTCTAATGAAAATTTTCTCCAGGTGTTGGTAATGTTGTTCCTCCTTGGCTGAGAAAGCTATCAAGTCATCTTGATACACCACCATAAATCTATCAATGAAATCTGCAAAGGCCACATCCATAGCCCTTTGAAAAGTAGCATCAACATTAGTCAACCCAAAAGGCATCCTGACATAAAAATATGTCCCCCATGGGGTTGTGAATGTAGTTTTAAATTGCTCTGTTTCCTTAACCATAACTTGGTTGTAACCAAAAATTCCATCCATCATAGACATTAGTTCTGATCTAGTGGCTTTTTGTAACATGTTCTCTATATTTGGCAATCCATAGTTATCCTTCAGAGAGTTTCTATTAATATTCCTAAAATCTACACATAACCTGATATCACCATTTTTCTTTCTAACAGGAACCAAATTTGGAACCCAAGTGGAATGTCTAATAGGCTTGATTATTCCAGCATCCATCATCTTTTTGAGTTCACCCTACATTTTAGGGGCTAGGGTAGGGTTAACAGGTCTCAACTTCTATCTAAAAGGCTTTGTGCCTTCTTTGACTAGAATTTGATGTTGGAAGAGGTCCTCTCTATAGGCTTTAAGATCTTCATAGGACTAGGAAAAACCATGCCTGAATTTTTTGAGCAGGTCAATCAAACTTTTCCTAATTCTTGGGGATAGACACTTGCCTATATAAACCTTCTTAGGAACCATTCTTGTTCCTAAGTTTATTTCTTCAAGCTCATTAATCTTATCAGTACTAGCAAAGAATTCCTTGTCCTTATTGTCAAATGCTCTTTCAAGAGCAACTAATCCTTTGGGAACTCTGTTTGATTTCAATTGTAAAACTTCATTCCCAAAGATAACCTCTTTACCATCCACTATATCAACATAAGTACTGAAATCCATTTCCTTATCACCAAAATGAGATTCAAACTGGAGAAAACTCAAAATGTCCTGGTCATTAGAGAAAACTTGCCAATTATCTAGATTGTCAAAGATAGAAGGCCTAGCTTGTACCTCTATATTGGAAACATCTACAAATGTAACATCTTCTAGTTTAAGGGATGTATTAGCCAATAAGTCCGCCATTTTTTTCTAACCTCTGTCCATCCAATAAATATTAAAATCACTAAAGCTTTCAATCTCATCCCACACTGCATTCCTATACTGCTTTAGTCTCTGATTTTTTGAGGTATATTTTGATCTAACTTGGGAGACAACTAACTTAGAATCCCCTATTACTTTCAAACATTTTATGCCATGACTTGATGTCAGTCTTAAACCTATTAATAGAGCCTCATATTCTGCAACATTATTTGTGCATGAGAATAGAAAAGAAAAGGAGAATTTGAAAGTTTTACCATTAGGAGAAATGAGTAATATTCCAGTTCTAGACCCCTCCTTGCTATTTGTTCCATCAAAGTACATGGTCCATAAACTATCAAGGTCAATCCATCCCTCCTAGTTTTTTGACTTGTGGACTAGTTCAACATCCCCCTCTACTTCCTTACCTTGAACTTTGAAAGCATTAATGTTAGTATCAAGGAAACAATTCATGGTATCTTGTTCTTCTTCTTCAATCATATATGGAGTTCTAGATTCCCCGGTGACCTTGATATTCTATCCTTCCAAATTAAAAGTGACAAATGACAAGTCACACTGTATGTTGCCTCTCATGGAAGCACTCCACTTTCTTGATAGTAACATCCCATACTGGGGAGGAATATCCACTAACAAGACACTCATGGTCAATTGTGTATTGGGGTATGCAGCTAATTTGTAAGGGAGGGCCTTGATAGTACCAACAACTGGTACTTCCTTTGAATCCATTTCTTGACACCTACCATGGGGTGTGTCCACCTTTAATCCCAAAAATTTCATAACCTTAGTAGACATAACAATATTTGACACTCCAGAATCAATCATGCAATTTTTTAGCAACTTTCCATTTATCTATAGAGTTAAGAAAAAGGGATCAACTGTTCCTACTATAGTACTAACAACATTTGTATCCAAATAAATTTGGGGAATTTTAGAAATAATCTCCTCACTACAATTTCCATCTTCATCATTCATAGTTGCTATTTGTTTCTCAGTTCCTTCAATTTTTGGGGAATCCATGGGCACAACACCATTTACCCAATTCAGAGCCTTTTCCTTATGTTCTTATATTCTCATCATCTCCAATAATGGAACTTTAATAGTAATCTAAGACAATAGTTTTCTCATATTAATTGGGACATATTTTAAATTAGAGACATCAGGTTTTGAATTTGCAACTTCTTTATCAATATCCTGGATGGATATGTCTGTAGTTTTTTTATTATGGACTTCATTCTCTTTCTGTTTAACTAGAACAACTTCAGCTATGGGTTTGGGTTTTACCTTATAGAAAATTTTAGGTTTGGCATTTTTCTTTATTTTGACCTTATCAACAGCATTAGCATCCTTAGACTTATCTTGTGATGTTTTTACATCTTTGACTATTTTGTTGATAAAAATTCCAGTAGGCCTCTGGCTTGGGCTAGTAACCACCCTATTTCTCAAGTTGTAATTTTTTTAAGCTTGACTAACCATATCCACTATTATCAAGGAAATTTCTTCATTAGATGGCCTTCTCAAAACAACTATTTCCTTACTCCTCACAACATTGCATTGAATATTGTCAGGTTCACTATCCTCATCTGAAAAAACTTGTTGATTGTATGATTCAGTTTTGGCTTGAGAATTAAGAAAATATTGATTTTCATCCTCTTTAATAGAATCAACTTCATCCCACACATGGGAAGAAATCATCCCACACCCCTGATCATCATAAGGCTGGTCCTCATTACATTCTTTCTCTTCTTGTGAAGAGACATTTTGAGATATGACACAATAATTAGGATCATGTGGAGATTGACAAGCTATACACCATGGAACCTCTTCCACTACATTCATTGAGTTTCTTTGCAATGGATCAGGGGTCTTATCATTTGGTTTATCCCTTCTATCAGGAAGAATAGGCTTCCCATCTTTCCATTAAGTATTATATGGGTAGTTTTGCATTCTTGGAAATTTGTTGAAATTATTAAAGGGGGGCTTATCTCCTCCTATAATTTTATTATTATTTTTTTCACCAGGCTTAAAATATTTTATTGCTTTCAAGATTTTCTTTAAAATACCATCATCTTTAGGTTTCATGTTTATAGGTTTTCTTGGATCCTTTCTATTCAACAATGGTGATTTGTTGTCTTCCCTTCTTCCCAGCTTTCCTGAAATTCTTCAGTTACTCTCTATGTTCATAGCTAATTTGTAAGCCTCAACAAGACTCCTTGGATTTTTTCTCTCAAAAGGTAGCCCATCTTAGATTCAAATGCATTTAAATATGTGACAAGACACACTCTATCATCTGGTCTGATGACCTACAATAACTTATGCATGGCCTTTTGGAATCTGACATTAAACTCAACAACATCCTCATTGAAATTCTTTTTTATGTTATTGAATTCATTTAGCATAAAACCTTCATGAGTTTTTTCATTGTACTGCTCTTTGAACAATACCTAAGTTGATCCCATGAACCTATGCTACCATGTGGTAGAGCGCTAAACCAATCCCTTGAATCTTCTGTTAAGGATTGTACAAATAATTTCATAATAACATCATCTGGCACAATGTTATAATCATCAAACACATCAATAAATTTTTTGAAGTGCTCCTCACAAGTAACAACATTACTTCCAATAAATTTAGGGAGCTTCTTCCTAATCTCTTCAGGGATAGGGTTAGGATACCCAGGGATGCTAGTGAAAATCAATTGTTTACATCTTTCATGTACAACCCCTGTATTAAAAATACTAGCACCCTGAGATGTGGATGCATTAGTATTTGTAGTGGCAGGGATTTTAAGTCTACCTGGTGGGGGAGCATTGGCTATCTAATTTTCTAAATTTGTGACATTTACTCCTTGTGTCATAATAGAACTAGAAAAATTTGTGGGTCCTACAGACCTCCTAAGAAAATCAATCTTCCTTTTCATTTCTAATGTCGCAGCTCCTAATTATGCCTTTTCAAGTTCCTTAGCTAGAAATTCATGTTCCCTTTTGGCCTTTTCAAGGTCTGCCTCCAGTCTTAGAGTGGAATATATGGGAAGCTTTGGAACTAGAGGCTCTTTAATTGAAATGCCCACTATTTTCTTCTTTCCCTTATCCTTTGATGAACAATAGGCAGTTCACTTGTCTATTCAGGAATGGGAACATAATTTATAGCCTCTAAATCTAATAGT
>BSBK01008965.1:250000-267500 GCA_027943335.1 Chamaecyparis obtusa
ATAATTAATACTCACTGTAATAACTGAGTTTTTAGCATTTCTCTATATAATAGCAGTAAATGATTTAATAAGACATCTAAGGGATCTGTGGTAATATTTTTATGGTTAACTGATTCAGCCCCCCTCTTAGTTACTCCATCTATATTTTCAACAATTGGTATCAGAGCTTTTGGTGCTTTCAAGAAGGGTTTCAAGGACCTAAGCTAAAGATCAAGATGTCTTAGAAGAGATAAATTCCAAGGCTTAATAAAGATAACTTTTCAGCATGGCAAGGTCTCATGAGACTTCATCTGGCTTCCATTGGTGATTCAGGATGCAAATATATTGATCAATAATATATAGTTCCTACTGGCACATTAACTGTTGAAGACATTGCAGAGAAAAAGAACCATAACACCATGATGATAGACATTGCATTAGCTCTTAGCTATGAAGAATTTGATGAGATCAAAGACTGTAGAACTACTTATGAAATGTGGAACAAGCTGAAGAAAATTTATGGTGGTGATGACAATGTGAAGAGAGCCAAAGCAAAAAGCCTAAGATGATAGTTTGATCAGATGAAGATGGAAGAAGATGAAAACATTGCAAAATATGTTGAAAGGATCAAGGTGAGTGTTAGTGTAATCAGAGCTTGTAGAGGAAAAATTAATGATGAAACTGTTATAAGTAAGGTTCTTAGAACATTCCTTCCTATCTATGAAATAAGAGTATCTACTATTCAAGAAAGAAGATGTGAACAAAATCACAATATAACTTTGGATGCCTTAGTTGGAAGATTGACAGATTTTGAATTAGATAACTATGACAACTATGTTTCAACTTCTAAAAATATTGAATCAGCATTTGAGGCCAAACTTTCACTTAAGAAGCACAAGAAAATCTAGTCAGAAAGTGAAGAAGAATCAAAGGAAAGTTCAGATAGTGGTGTTGAAGCTATTGAAGCATTACTTGCAAAGAAATATACTAGAGACAAAGGTAAATACAAAGGTAAAACTCCTTTAATCTATTTTTCATGTGAAGAAATTGGTCATATTGCAGCTAGGTGCCCAAACAAGAAAAGAAAGGATGAGAAGAAAGGTCACAAGAACAATGGCAAGAAAAATTTCAAATCATTCAAGGAGAAAGGTAAGAAAACATGTTTTTTGGCTAAGGATTCTGATGATAGTGAAGATGAAATTGTCTTCATTGCTGTAAAATATGAATCTGATGATGATGAAGATGAGATGGCACTTATCTCTCATATAAGAAAAAATGATACATGGATTATAGATAGTGGATGCTCACATCATATGATTGGTGATAGAAAAAAGTTTGAACATCTTGAAGACTATGATGGTGGTAATGTAAGGTTTGGAAACAATGAACCTTGTTGTATAAAAGGAAGAGGATGAATTTCATTAACCAAAAAAATTATATGTGATAATGCATATTGGGTTGAAGGACTAAAGTATAATCTTCTAAGTGTAGCACAACTAATCAACATTGGATTCAAGGTTGAATTCATGAATGGCAAAGAAAGATTGCTAGATGACAAAGGAAAACTGATTGGTTCAGGAAAACAAACCAAATGTAACCTATTTTATCTTGATCTTGGTGAATGCTCATGTTTTATTGCTCAAATTGAAGAAAGTTGGTTATGGCACAAAAGGTTATGTCATGTAAATTTTGATAATATGGTGAAAATAAGCAAATTCAAGAAAGTAAGAGGTATTCCTACTTTGAAGAAACCTGATGTTGGTCTATGTAAGAATTGTCAGATTGGTAAAATGGGAAAGACTAGCTTTAAAAGTAAAAACTATTAGTTTGAAGATATTTTGGATATTGTGCATACTGATTTATGTAGACCTATTAGAGTTGAATGCTATACTGGAGAAAAATTCTTTATTCTCTTTGTAGATGATTACTCTAGAATGATGACTGTTATGTATTTAAGAGAAAAATCATAAGCATTTGAGAAATTCAAATGGTATTTGGCAAGAGTAGAAAAGGAAATAGGGAAAAGAATGAAGTGCTTAAGATCAAATAGAGGTGGTTAATTCATCTCCCATGAATTCAATAATTTCTAAATTGAAAGAGGAATCAAAAGATAGGTATCAGCTCCAAGAATTCCTAAGCAGAATGAAATAGCGGAAAGAAGGAACAAATCTATCATGGATTGTGCAAGGACTCTAATGATTGAAAAGAACATTGCTATGAAATACTAGAAGGAAGCTATTAGCACTGCAGTTCATACCTTGAACTGAGTATAGTTGGGGAAAGACACATTCAAAACTCCTTATGAGTTATGGTATGGCTATAAACCCAATGTAAGTTACTTGAATGTATTTGGTAGTAAATGTTACATCTTGAAAGAATCTAGAAAAGGAAAATTTGATGTAAAAAGTGATGAAGGAATATTTTTGGGATATTCTTGCAAAAGTAAAGCATATAGATGTCTAAATTTGTCTACTCACAAAATCATAGAAAGTGCACATGTGAAAGTTGATGAGTTTGTAGAAAAGACTGAAGAAGAAAGAAAAAAGGAACTAGAGGATTACAAAAGATTTGTTTACATTGAACCTAATACATTGCCAGACACATTTGTCAATAAGGAAACTACATCTACCAAGCCCAGTACAGTAACTAAGTCACAAGAAGAAGTTCAAACCGAGTCACAAGAAACTGAGTCTGAGCCTAAAGCTACCGAGCAAATATCTACTGAGCCCATTAAAAATGAACCTGAAGATGAAATTCAAGAAGATGAAAATGTAACTCATTCAAGAGGAAAGGAACCTGTATTGGCCAAGTATGTTAGGAAGCATCATACATCAGATTAGATTATTGGAAACAAATTAGATGGTACTATGACAATAAGTAAATTGAAAGGTACATGTTTACTTGCTAATTTTGAACCTAGAAATGTTAAAAATGCATTGGAAAATGAAAGTTGGATTGAGGCTATGAATGAAGAAATAGAACAAATAGAGAAAAATAAGACATGGACTCTTGTACCTAGGCCTAAAGATAAAAATGTAATTGGAACAAAATGGGTATTTAGAAACAAGCTGAATGAAGATAGTCAAGTATCTAGAAACAAAGCTAGATTAGTGTGTAAAGGGTATTCTCAAGAAGAAGGTATAGATTATGGAGAGACTTTTTCTCCTATTTCAAGATTAGAAGGTGTAAGAACTCTACTTGCATATGCATCACATAAAGGATTTAAGGTATATTAGATGGATTTAAAATTTATATTTCTCAATGGTATTCTTGATGGAGAAGTCTACATTGAGCAACCTGAAGGTTTTGTTGATCCAGACAAAAAAGATATGGTCTGCAAGTTACACAAAGCATTGTATGGTCTAAAAAAAGCCCCTAGAGCATGGTATGAAAGATTACATAACTATCTTATTCAGATTGGTTTCAAAAGAGCTAATGATAATAGTAGTTTATACATCAAAGAAGGACCAGATAATAGAATTGTTTTGGAAGAAATATTTGGGGATGATACTGTGTTTACCGGTAATGATGATTAGTGCAAATAATTTTTAGAACAAATGAACAAAGAATTTGAAATGTCTATGTTTGGTCAGATAAAGTTTTTTGTTGGTCTTCAAATTTAGCAGAGCAAGAATGGTATCTACATTACTCAGTCTAAATACACCAAGGAAATACTTAAGAAGTTTGGTATGGAAGATGAAAGACCAGTTGGTACCCCCATGTGTACTGGATTGAAGCTTACCAAAGATGCTGATTCAAAAGAAGTAGATCAAACCTTATATAGATCAATGATTGGAAAATTATAGTATGTAGTTCATACAAGGCCTGATATTGCCTTAGCAGTTGGTATAGTAGCAAGATTCTCAGCAAAACCCAGAGAAAATCATATGATGGCAATCAAAAAAATCTTGAGATACTTGAAAGGAACTGAAGATTATGGCTTGTGTTATAAATTTGGAGGCAATCTGGACTTAAAAGTGTTTACTGATGTTAATTGGGTAGGAAACATTGATGATAGAAAGAGTACATGTGGTGGAGCATTCTTTCTTGGCAAGAGGTTGGTATCTTAGACCAGTAAAAAGAAAAATTGCACATCCCAATCCATAGCAGAAGTAGAATATGTTGCTGCAGCAGTAAACTGCTCTAATATTGTTTGGTTCAAACAGTTATTTGAAGCCATGAAGGTTGAGATCAAAGAACTAGTTGTTATATTTTGTGATAATACAAGTGCAATAAATATTTCAAAGAATCCATTAATACATTCCAAAACCAAGCACATTGCTATAAAATATCACTTTGTCAAAGAATTGGTGCAGGACAAGGAAATCAGATTGGAATATGTTCATACAAAAGGACAGATTGTAGATATATTCACCAAGCCACTAGCTAAGGATGCATTCTTGTATCTAAGAGCTAAGTTAGGGGTCATTCCCCTATCTGAGGCTCACTAAATAAAGTTTTAGTGATGCATCAACTAGAGCATATTGAAGATCAGTCAGTTGATGCAGCGTAGTTAAGGAATCATTGCATATGATTCAATACTCATGGTACATTTCTATTCACTTGGTATGTGTTGTCTTTGGCATGTGTTGTCAAAGAGGGAGAGTTTTTTGTCATATTTTGATGCAGGAGCATCCTGGGTGTAAGAGCAATCTTGCATCACCCAAAAAAAAAAAAAATAATTTTATTTTTATATTTAATAAGGGCTATTTTGTGCAGAGCTGCTATTTATAGAAAGTTACTATTTTTGGTAATTTTTGTATGTGCTCAGAATGATCTGATTTCTTTCTTGGAGGTTCATTTTGGTCATATAAGTCTGCCGGTAAAATTTCATTGCCAGATCAAGTGTATATTGGAAGATATTGAAGATTTTCAGTATTGGCAGCAGGGTACAGAAACTTTGAACTCAGTTTTGAATGCTTTAGAGGCCCCAGATGAGGTTAAAAATTTGGGTGATGGGTGCTTGCGCTGGTCAAGCTTGTAGAGCACTTCGTGACATTTCCAAAATGGGGTTATAATAGCTGATCAGGTCAACTGGTGATGACTTATGGTCTTCGGAAGTTGGGCCACCTGAAATGGCAGAAAATAATTTTCTTCAAAATTTCTGTTCGGGTTTCAAAGGTTATCTTTAGCTGACTATGATGTAATAAAATGTAAAATAAAATAATCCTAAGTTTGGTCGGCCTTATTGGCTAAAATTCTGGAACCTTCCCAGGCGGTGGAAAATTGCCTATATAAGGAAGGCTGTATTATTGTCTTAGGCAGTTTAGAATAGTTCTGGGTAGTAGATTTGGGTAATAGTTTGAGACTTTGTGCTATAGAATATTGTAAGGGAATGCCCATGTGGCTTTGCATATTGTAATTCTGAAAGTTTGTAATTCCACATTTGTGAAGATAATAAGAAGCCAATTTTCTGTTCTTGCATATTGTTGTTGTTTTTCTATTTCTCTTATGTGTTTGTGGTATTAAGAGGAGCACCCTTCATCAAGTGGTATCAGAGTAGGAGTTCTTGAGTGTGTAAATAGATCGCCAACTATGAGGTAGTTTACACCAGGACCATGGTTAGGGTTTTAGCGCGCATCATGAAAATGCCTCCACGAAGAGAACGTGGTGAAAGAGCTGGTATTGTGACACCTGAGGTTAGAGAGCTACAGAGACAAGTGCGAGCATTGCAAGAAGAGATTCACAGACGAATGAATCTTAATGTCAGAGATGAAAGTGAGGATGAAGCCGAAGAAGAATATCAAGAAGGAGAAGCTGAAATTGTGAACCAAGAGGAAGAAAGACTTTTTTGGGTGATTTCCAAGATTGGGAAAAGACCTAAGATTGAGGTTCCCACATTTTCTAGAAATCTTAACCTAGAGGAATTGATCGACTAGATCAATGAATGTGAAGAATATTTTGAGTATGGAGATGTTGAGGATCCTGATAGGGTCAAATTTGCGAAGGCCATACTAAAAGGTCATGTGAAGATATCGTGGGAAGAGATTCAGTTGGAGTGAAATAAAAGGGGAAAGGAGAAAATCACGAGATGGGATCGGATGGTGGATAAATTGAAGTGACAGTTCATTCCTGTTGATTATGAGCTTGACCTACTGAAGAAAATGTAGAGTTTGAAGCAAGCAGGAAAATCTGTTCAGGAGTATACAGAGGAGTTCTATCGACTTCTCATCAGAATAGGCCATGCAGAAGCTGATAAGGAGAAAGTTGCCCGATACCTTAATGGGTTAAGGCCAAGCATTCAGGAGGAGCTGAATCTGGTTCGAATGAACAGTATTGAAGAGGCATACCAGTTTGCCCTAAAAGTAGAGGAAAAGCTAAACAAGAAGTTTGAGAGCAGACAAAATAGAAGAGGTCGCGGTGGACGATCTGGTGGATGGTCATATGGTGGCCAAAATGAAGATCTGAAAAAGAAGGATGAGGCTAGTAGCAGTCAAAATCAGTGAGGAAATAATTCCAATCACTTCTAGGATCAGAATAATAGAGATCAGAGAGGAAGAGGAAGAGGACAAGGATTTGGAAGAGGTGGCTTCCGTGGAACATGTTTTCACTCTGGAGAAGAAGGTCATAGGGCATTTGAATGTCCTCAGCACCAAGGTAGAATAGACAGGAGAAATGAAATCCATGCCAGAGTTGCACATGTAGATGAAGATGCCAAATCATCCAATTTTGAAGATGCTGAAAGAGGAGAAATATTGATTAACAGAAGACACCTGTTGAGTGGTGAGAATGAACCTGAGCAAAGAAGGAGCCTGTTTCACACCAGGTGCAAGTGTGAAGGTAAATGTTGTGATGTGATTATTGATAGTGGAAGCACTGACAATTTGGTGTCAGAAGAGATGGTGACAAAGTTGAAACTCAAGAGACAGAAACACCCACATCCATATTGGATTGCTTGGGTACAGGATGATCACAAGGTCATGGTCAATGAACAATGTCTGGTGAAGTTCAAGATTGGCAGATACCAAGATGAGGTATTGTGTGATATCATATCTATGGATGCATGTCATATGTTGTTGGGTAGACCATGGCAGTTTGACAGATGTGTTGTACATGATGGTCATGGGAATACCTATTCCTTGACAAAGGATGGAGTGCGACATAAGCTAAAGCCATTGAAGGAGACTGAAGAAAAGGTATGTGGTAATGTAAGGATAACTTTTGTTGATGAAAAAAATTTCCTAGATGGTATGAGGCATGAGCATGTATGTTTTTCTTTAATTCCAAAAGCTGGTAAAGAGGAAGTAGAAGATGTTCTTGTAGAAGTTGTAGATTTGTTGAACGAGTTTCAGGATATTGTATCTGATAACATGCCTGATGGATTACCACCAGTCAGGAAGATCAGTCATCATATGGACTTGATCCCAAGAGTGAGTTTTCTAAATAAGGCAGCACACAGAATGACACCTGCAGAAAGTGAAGAATTAAACAGACAAGTACATGAACTGTTACAAAAAGGATTGATCTGTGAGAGTCTAAGTTCCTATGTTGTACTAGCGGTATTAGTACCAAAGAAGAATGGACAATGGAGAATGTGTACAGATTCTAGGGCAATAAACAAGGTTACAATCAAGTATAGGTTTCCATTGCCACGAATGGATGATATTATGGATTGTTTGAGTGGAGCTGTGTATTTCTCAAAGATAGATTTGAAGAATGGATATCACTAGATTCGGATAAGAGAAGGAGATGAATGGAAGACTACCTTCAAGACAAAGGAAGGACTATATGAGTGGTTATTTATGCCTTTTGGGCTAACCAATGCACCGAGCACTTTCATGCGGCTCATGAACGAGGTTCTGAAAGAATTTTTGGGTAAGTTTTTCATTGTTTACCTAGATGATATTTTGATTTTTAGCAAGACATTGGAGGAACATATGATGCATATTCGTATGGTGTTTGAGAAGTTGAGAGATGAGAAATTATTGATTAATTTGAAGAAGTGCAATTTTGTGAAGAAAGAGTTAGTGTATTTGGGATTTGTAGTTTCAACAGAAGGTCTAAAAATGGACCCAGAGAAGGTACAGGCTATCCTTGAATGGCCTACTCCAAGGAGTGCTACTGAGGTAAGATCTTTTCATGGTTCAGCTAACTTTTACAAAAAGTTTATCAAAAATTTTAACAGTATTTGTGGACCCTTGACTGAAATAATGAGAGGGGATAGAAAAGAGTTTAAGTGGACTAATGGGGCAGAAAAGAGTTTTCAATTGTTGAAAAAAAAAGTTACAGAACAACCTATTTTAGCACTTTTATATTTTAATAAGGTGTTTCAAGTAGATTGTGATGCTAGTGGTACTGCAATAGGAGTTGTTATGAGCCAAGAATGTAAACCTGTTGCTTATTTCAGTGAGAAGTTAAATGATGCCAAGAGGAAATATTCTTTTATGATCAGGAATTTTATGCTATAGTTCAGGCATTAAAGAAGTGGAGACATTATCTACTTCCTAAGGAGTTTGTTTTGTATACTGATTATCAAGCTTTGCAATATTTGAATAGTCAAGGGAAATTGAAGCAAAGGCATTTGAAATGGGTTGAGTTTTTGCAGAGTTATACATTTGTTTTGAAACATAGGAGTGGAAAGTCTAATAGGGTTGCAGATGCTCTTAGCAGAAGGCAACTGTTGCTGACAGAAATGAAAATTGAAGTGGTTGGGTTCAAGGAACTCAAGAATTTGAATCCAGAGAATCTTGATTTTGGTGAAGCTTGGAAAGCTTGTATAGAACCTGTTACTGTAGATAGGACAAAATGGTTGGATTTCATCATCTAGGATGATATGCTATTCAGAGGGAGCCAGTTGTGCATTCCACGAAGTTCTATGAGGGAGAATCTCATCAAGGAGAAGCATAGCGGAGGATTGGTTGGACATTTTGGTTGTGACAAAACCCTTTCTTTGGTTAGTGAGAATTATTATTGGCCACAGTTGCAGCAAGATGTGAAGAAGTTTGTGTAGAGTTGCAAAATATATCAGATGGTGAAAGGAGTGAAGCAGAATATAGGGTTGTATCAGCCATTACCTATACTAGAGAAGCCTTGGGAGGATATCAGCATGGACTTTGTTCTTGGTTTACCGAGGACTCAGCGGGGACATGATTCAATTTTTGTGGTGGTTGATAGATTTTCAAAGATGGCACATTTCATTCCCTACAAGAAGACTAATGATGTTGTTCATGTAGCAGAATTATTTTTCAAAGAAGTAGTGAGACTTCATGGTTTGCCAAAGACCATAGTTTCAGATCGGGACACTAAGTTTGTTGGATATTTCTAGCGTACATTATGGAAGAAGTTGAAGATAGATTTGAAGTTCAGTTCATCACATCATCCACAGACTGATGGATAGACAGAGGTGGTGAATAGGAGTTTGGGAAATTTGCTGAGATGTTTGGTTGGAGATAAGCCAACAAGATGGGATTTGATTTTACCACAAGCAGAATTTGCATACAATAATTCTATTAACAGGAGCACTGGTAAATCACCATTCCAGATTGTATATGGAAGTAGTCCAAGAAATGCATCTGAATTGAGGAAGATAGATAAAGGAGAAATAAGTAGTGCTAAAGCTGAAGATTTTGTCAAACACTTGAAGAACATCCATGGGGAGGTGAGGAAGCATATTACCAAGATGAACGCATAGTATAAGGCTAAGGTAGATGAGAAAATGAGGTATAAGGAATTTCAAGTTGGTGATGAAGTCATGGTTCATTTGCGGAAGGAGCGGTTTCTAGTTGGTACATATAACAAGCTAAAAATGAAGAAGTTTGGACCATGTAGGATACTGAAGAAACATGATTCAGGAAATGCATATGAGGTAGAATTGCCTACTGAGCTAAATATTTCACCAGTGTTTAACATTTCAGATCTGACAGAGTATCATGAAGGAGGTGTTGAAGATGAGATCACAACAGCATAGTGGATTATTCTAGCAACTAGTTCAGACACTAAGGAGATCAAAGATATACTGGACAGTCATGTTGGCAGAAGCACAAGGAACAGGGCATATGAAGAATATCTGGTCAAGTGGAAAGGATGACCTGTTGAAGATTCATCATGGCTGACAAAGGAGGAGGTTAACCGTCTTGGTTTTCCTCTGCACACCTGAGTCATGATAGGGTCACTTCTCAAATTACCGTAGGTGTTTGATGCAGGAGCATCCTGGGTGTAAGAGCAATCTTGCATCACCAAAAAATAAAAAATAAAAAATATATTTTTATATTCAATAAGGGCTATTTTGTGCAGAGCTGCTATTTATGGAAAGTTACTATTTTTGGTAATTTTTGTATGTGCTCAGAATGATCTAATTTCTTTCTTGGAGGTTCATTTTGGTCATATAAGTCTGCCAGTAAAATTTCATTGCCAGATCAAGTGTATATTGGAAGATATTGAAGATTTTCGGTATTGGCAGCATGGTACAGAAACTTTGAACTTAGTTTTGAAGGCTTTAGAGGCCCTGGATGAGGTCAAAAATTTGGGTGATGGGAACTTGCGCCAGTCAAGCCTGTAGAGCACTTCATGGCATTTTTGAAATGGGGTTATAATAGCCGATCAGGTCAACTAGTGATGACTTATGGTCTTCGAAAGTTGGGCCACCTGAAATGGCAGAAAATAATTTTCTTCAAAATTTCTGTTTGGGTTTCAAAGGTTATCTTGAGCTGACTATGATGTAATAAAATGTAAAATAAAATAATCCTAAGTTTGGTCGGCCTTATTGGCTAAAATTCTGGAACCTTCCCAGGCGGTGGAAAATTTCCTATATAAGGAAGGTTGTATTATTGTCTTAGGCAGTTCAGAATAGTTTTGGGTAGTAGATCTGGGTAATAGTTCAAGACTTTGTCCTACAGAATATTGTAACGGAATGCCCATGTGGCTTTGCATATTGTAATTCTGAAAGTTTGTAATTCCACATTTGTGGAGATAATAAGAAGCCAATTTTCTGTTCTTGCATATTGTTGTTGTTTCTCTATTTCTCTTATGTGTTTGTGGTATTAAGGGGAGCACCCTTCATCATATTTCAAGAGATTTCTAAGACGGAGAGTTTTCTTGGAGAGTTTTCAGTCAGAAAGAGAAGTTTTCTAATAGAGGGAGTTCTCATAGATGAGAATCAGAATGAAGCTAAGGATATGTTCCTTACTCTATGTTTTCTATGAAATTTCATTGTGCTATGACATGTTGTGTTGTCGTCAATGCCAAAGAGGGAGATTGTTGGATACAACTGTCTAAAAGAGATTGTTGGATTAATTGTGTTGTCTTTGATGTCACACAAATGTCATATAAATTATCAAGCTCAGTCGGTCAGCAAAGCAGTTCCCAGTATTTACCGAGTTCAGTCGGTCAGCAGGTGGTTTTCAGTATCTACTGAGATGTTTCGGGCGTCAAAGAAAAGTATGACAAAAAATAGTGTTAACCAAGCTTCCATGGTTATCGAAGGAAAGTTAGTATTTGCCGAGTTCACTCGGTCTCCAAAGGATGTTGCAAAATTTGTAGTGCTTACCGATTTCTCTCGGTCACCAAAGGAAATCATTTTGGATTAGTGTTTACTGAGCAAGGTCGGCCGAGTAAAGGATTTTGTTAATTTGAGAAATAAGGTTTGTTTATTCTAGCTAACTATTGTAATGATTAGTAATGTTATTAGTGCTAACTTGAAAATCTTAATGGACAATCTAAATGGTATATATAGAAGGTCAAGTTGTGAATTAAAAGTGTGCAAGTGAAAAGAAGAAAAGTGTGAGCGAATTGTGAAGGATGATTAGATATCCTTGAGGAGTAGTAGAGATATATTTGATCAGGAAGGATCTAGTGAAGCCAAACAAAGATCTGTAATCAACAAAATAGTTGCATCATTATTCAGGTCACTTCATTGTTACTTTCTTACCATTGTAGTAGTGATTTCAAAATCTCCTAACTGAGTTGGTTTAACAGCCATTTTGCAAATCCTCTAACAAGGTGACAATTCTATTGAATTGTTTCAAGACCTCTTACAAGGCCACTCCTAATAGGGTGATTAAATCCTCTAACAAGGTCACACCTAATATTGTGTTTTGTAACCTTTAACCAGGTTGGCTCCTAACAGGGCTCACTTCAGAAGAGTGAAAAATAGTAACTAGTTACATTGGTGGTTTTTCCAATATTGGGTTTCCACGTTAAGTCTGGTGTCTCTTGTGTTCATGATATTTTCTTTATTCATGTATGTTAATCACTAATGAATGCTTAAGAAAAATTATAATTAATACTCACTACAATAACTAAGTTTTCAGCATTTCTCTGTATAACAGTAGTAAATGATTTAATATGACATCTAAGGGATCTGTAGTAATATTTTTGTGGTTAACTGATTCACCCCCCCTCTCAGTTACTCCATCTATATTTCCAACATGAATATTTTAGTTACTTTATGTCTCTAATAGATTATGGATCTATTATAATTATTTATTATATCTTTACTTTTCATTTCTATGGTTATTTTAAAGTTTTGAGTTTTTGTTTGTAAGAATTGGCATGTGTTTTCCTAGGGTTTTTAGCAACCCATTTTCTGAGATCTATTATTATAATAATATAAATTGAATCTATGGTTTTAATAAATTGAATTTATGAAAGAAAAATTCATAGATCTCAAATGGGTATATCTCTGATTTTATTTTTAGGCTCAAATTAATGCCTTATTTTTGACATTTTGGCAGACTATGCCTGTCCATTCTTGATTCTGAATTTTCTGTCAAATGTATTCTTATCCTGTTGGCTGATATGATTATATAAAGGTCTGAATTTGATATCATAGATTATCCTAAGTCTTATATTTCATTTCCAATTGGTTTGGAGAAATTTTATTATGTTTTGTGAAAATTACAATCATTTAGTGAAGGCAGGTATGAACCCTAACCAGAGTTTTCTCTTTTAAACTAGAATTCATAAATTTCTTTCCCACCATTGGATCTTCCTAAAAATCAATTGAGAGTCCCTAATTATGTTATATAAATCTCCACTAAAGTGATTATGTTTATTATTTTTTTTGTTGAAGATATGGATGATTGTTCTATGATGACTATTCTTTGCATTTAATCCTTGCTTGAAATAATTTAGTTTAAGAACATCACTAAGTTTTAGGGTTTTTTATGGTTACTAGAGGCTATTAGAATTTTTTTTTGGTTAAATAGATCTATTTTTACTTTTAATATATTTATAATATCACTTGGATGTCTCCTTATATGTTTGGAATATTCTGAATGCCATATTGGAGTTTAGGGTTTTCAAGTGGACTAGGGACAACATATGTTTTCCTAAACTCAATCCAATGTTGTTATGGAATTGATATGAATCTTGATGATGAATCTATTATGTTCTTATGATTTTCATATGTATGTTAGGGAACTTAAGTACACTAGGTGAGTGGCTCATAGTGAGCGGTCGGGGCCCTAAGTGGCTAGTACTAGGATAACCTACTGTGAGTTATTTAATCAAGTGATAACCTAATAAATGAATTGAGAATGGGAGATTATCAGAATGATAAATTACACACTAATCAAGATTAATTGTGCCTTTCCCATGCCTTTAGTGCTAGTAAAGACTAAGGATGGGAGTGGGAGAAGGTACCTATGCATAGGTATGACTGAATGACCTTGTTTGTATGAGAGGCATTCGGTTTCGTATGTGCCTACTTGGGGGCTAGGTCCAAGAGTGGCTAGTACCAAGATAACCCAAGGGGTGAGGCCTATGAGATGACACTCACCTAGCTTGTAGCTTAGAGTCTCTAAAAAATTTGATCATGCCTCTGGTAGTCCTTGCAGTCTTCATGTCTTTTCTTTTGTGTTGTGACTTTGGGGAAATTTTAACACCACCTTAGGAATTTCCTAGTTGTTATCTCTTGTATGGGCCTTTGGTTCTATCTCTTAGCTTAGGCTAGTGGGCCTATTGGTTCCACGTGGTTGGGTGGTTTTAAAATTTATAATTGAAGTACTATTCATGATTCTCTGGATGATCCTAGCACATATTCCTTTCCAGATCTGTAGTTGAAGATTTCTTATTAGATATTTTATTATGTTGAGATGTACTTATGTATCTGTATTCATGTACTTTTAATCTCCTAAAAAGAGTCTTGTATTATTGATGTAATCTTAATTGAAAGTAATGCATAAGGGAATGGGTAGTTCTAGGTAAAAGAAAGGGAAAAGAATGTGGAATATTGGACATGTTACTAGCATTGAAAGAAAATTTTTATGTTTATTTCTCCTCTCCTTTCATGTGTTCCATGTGTAAAGGAAATAATCTTAAATATAGTTATCTATAATGATGTATCACAACAATAATGTATTCTCTCTTGATGAAAGGATCCAAGAAAATTATTGAGAAATGATAGATTAGTGATTGGAATTATTAACAATGAATAGTTATGAAACAAAGCAATAAATAGTAACTTGATTATAATGTTAATATTTGGTTCATGTTAATGAAATACCTAGGATAAATGCCTATCTTGATGAATATTAATCTCTTACCTAAATTATTAGAGAAAAGTGATATAAAGGATAGTAGATGTAGATGAAATAAATATGAATTTATGGAATGAGTTGAGAAAAGGAATAATGATGGTTGATGATTAACTTATGTTTAATAAAAGAAATAAGTTAGGGACATTTAACTTGATGCATTAAAATGAACATAGATCTTTTAAGCTCATGATTCCATGAATATCTTATGCATGTAAATGGTTTATATGATGTTTCTTTAGTATCAATGTTAGGGAACTTGAGAGGACTTAAGTTGTATAAATCTTACATTAAAGTAGTAGAAAATTATTTCTTCTTTTAGAAAATTGAAGTGTAATGATGAATATTATTCTATTTTAAAAATAAATAAAAATTTACTACTTGCATTTTATAGAGGTTTATGTCTTGTCCTCTTGGGGTTGCCTGGTAGGGCATTACATCTGGTATCAGAGCCCTAGGCTTCTACACTAGGAACTCTGGGAATCATAGCTCACCTATGCATAACCTGAGTATCTTAACTTTGTCTCTTTTTGGATTTTTTTGTTATGCTAAAACTTGAATCTTAGGAACCGAAAGCTACATTTTGTGTTCTTATGTTGTATTGTCTTATAAGGGCACACCTATTCCTTTTTGATTGAGTTATATTCTAAGAATTACTTATATTTTTGCATAATGAGATCAATGATTTGTTAAGTGGATGTTTCCTATAATAATAATGGAATGGCAAAGAATTCTTGAGACTTGTGTTTGTTTTCTTGAAGGTAGCGGTATCTCTAGAAGGGTCAAAAGTTAAAGGATACTAAATGTTTTGAATCTTAATTATGGTAGTAGATAATATTACCCCCTAATCCTACCTATAATATAATATTGTGCACTCTATCTTCTTACAAATACCTAGTTGAATTTTATCCTACTCAAGGTATCTTAGAAATAGATTTTTTTTGGATCTTTAAAAAAATAAATGATTGTGGTAGTACTTGATAGGACTAAAAGGGAAATAATTAAATTACATGGCTAATAATATGTACCTAGAAAAGAAGTGAATAAATAAATAAATAAATAAGGAACCAATAATTCTCTCTCTCTCTCTCTCTCTCTCTCTCTCTCTCTCTCTCTCTCTCTTCCCCAAGATTTTATCATAGGCTATGATTCACATTTTCATTTAGGAAGAGAAATTTTTATCCCTTATCTTGGTAAGCAGTTATATCCTTTTTGCATATTGTATTAAATTACACAAAAAGGATTTAAGATAATGTAATCAAGAAATTATAGGGAAGAGTATGTGCAATGATGGATTATCTATATAGCAATGATGGAATTTGTTTTTATTAAATATATGTCTTGCAAAATGCCTAGTGGCTAGTTAGGATCCTAGATGGGCATTTTGGAAACAAATTCATGTTTTTGTATACATTGTGATCAACACCATAGTAGTAAGAAACTAACAACATTAATTGATCAACTATGAATAAGTGTATGAAACTAACTCAATTTCTACTTAGAACTGATGTTATCTAAAAATTTTAAAAGTGTATGAGGGTAATGTTTCAATAGGTAAAGGGTAGAAATTAAAGTTATGTACAGTAGTTAATGTTATTAATTAGATGTTGTGGTTATGAAGATAGTAGTAGGACTCATATAATTTCTTTCTCTCTTGATGGATCTATGATCATTATGCAATAAAGAATTTTGAAATAACTCTTAAGAAAATTGCTATATGGAAACTACCTGACATGCAAATTAGGGAAAAGTGCATATATAAATAGTAAGATTTAAGAAGGAATCCCAACTTAATGAATAATGGTGCATTAAATTGTAAATTTTTTAGATCTCTCTAGGGTGTGAATGTGTTTTTGGAAATCAAGGCACTACAACTATTATGAAAGATGACTTAGCAATATGTATATTGTAAAATTTGTGTGTCCTATTTCATTGAATTCTACTTAAAGCTTTGATGAAAGGAATATTTCTTATAAAAACTGTGTGTTAATGCCAAATGGTAAGTTTTAAGTAATCTAGATTATTTTATTTTTCATGATTACAAAAGTAAATAAAAATTATTTGATGTATTCCCTTCATGATCATAACAAATATAAATGTTATTACCTCTCTATGTTTGGTATTCATAGCTTGTAAGGAACACAAATTTTGGACCTTATTTGTAATAAGGTCTCATAGGTTGTATTATGTAGGGTTAGACTATGTCTCAAAAGGGAAAATATATCATAAATTGTTTCTTTTTTTATACTGGTTACCATAGATAGGAACTTTGATATTGTGAAAGGAAGCGATAATCTCTGTTGCTAAAACATGCAATTTCCTAATATATTGATATTAGTGAGTAAACATGGAATACCTTAGAGTTTCAACTTGATAACAATAATTTTGATGTAATTTCAAGTATTAACAAACCTTATTGCATAAAGTGATAGAATCACATAGGTAATTCTTTTTGAAAGTCATTACTAATTGAATTGAGTTAATCTACACTAAAGTTGTAATAAGATAGGATTTACCAAAACTCTTGATAGGAGAAGTATGTGTGCAGCCATTAAATTAGGTTCTAGAATAGTAATATTACAATTCTATTAGACAATGTGTGATATATAGTTCACATTCCTGACTTCTAGGAGTAAGTCAAATCTTAGTGGGGAGGATGTAATACCCTCTAACCCTAATATTAGTTTTGTGTTTTTGAAAGAATTAAGATCTTTCAATGTTTTTCTTACAGCTTAAGTTGTTCATGATACTTGTTTGATCTATTCCTATAGTTTGTTTATAATAATTTCATAAGCTAGTACTCAAGGATTCTAATATCAAACATACTATCTAAAGATATCTTTTTTGTATGTATTTATCTCTGCGTATGTATTGAGTACCTTCAAGACCTTTATGAATATAGTTAGGATGCTATATGATATGTACTTGATATATATATATATATATATATATATATATTATTATATATATATATATATATATATATATATAAGTGATTTTTTATATTTTTTCTTCTATTAAGGTTACTTTAGATGAATCTTGTATCT